>CATIWR010306323.1:0-22161 GCA_949677035.1 Omphalea diandra | reverse complement strand
CGAGAATGGCTCTGCGATTTTGCCTGCTTGAATTTCAACATGTCTTAACATGAGTCGTGGTCGAGAATCCTAGATTGCGGTCGCAATTTACATGTCACTTTGGAGTTTATCAACTCCTTTCATGTCTTTTTGAGAGATTGATTCATATATGCAAAAAACAACACTTATTTGAAATATTAGTGATGATCAATCTACTTTGTCAAGATCGAAAAAGGTTCTAAACCTAGGATTAATCATCCTAGTCCAACACAAACATACACTAAACCTTTATTGGTCTAAATGGAGCCTTGAGAGGGGGTGAATAGTGTCAGTCATGTTCCTTAAGTCAGTTCTTGCAATGGATATTTTCTTAATAGTGTCATGGTTACATTTTTATTAAATATCTATTTTATATTTTGGTTACGACTAAATTATAAATTTCATGAATAGTTAATTCTTTCTAATTTCATTAAGTATGTGACTTGATAGTAAAATCATTGGGTATAAAGACTTATATTCTAAATTATCTTTAGTTGATCATTATTGTTAAGATAATAATGAATGAAGACTAGTATGTGTTTGATTGATGACTATGATTTACTAGTCATGAATATGTGATATTAAGTCAAACACATAGATGCATATTTAAGAAACATTATATTAGACCAACTTGCTATGAGAACACTACGTGGATAAATAGTCATAAGTGATTCTCATGCAACGGTATTAACTAATCCTCTAACCTGAAATCAATATAGATTGCCATATGATGAGATTCATGTCTTGATACAGTCCAACATTATCTTTAATAAGATAATTATACAGACTGATATTGGATATAAAGTAAATCATATAGAGGAATGTGAGTAATTGAGAATGAATTTGTCCCTCATATATTTGATGAGAAATATATCTTTGGCTCCTCGATAAGATGAATTAATAAAGGTTATCAATGTCATTTTACATTAATCTACTTGGAGATTAAGAAATAATTGAATTGTATAAGGATGACATGATCCATGCCTTATGTTCAATTAAGATATAATGTGACCAAAGGATTATAATATTGTTTGTAAAATAGCTTAGGTTGGATTGTTGACCTTTATACAATTTGGGTAGTCATAATGTCTTGTTATAGGCCACTTATGACTTGTGGGTCACAAATAGGTTTTGGGCCACTTCTAACATTATGTGAGCCTATAGGGTCAACTTAGAACATGCCTAAAATGAAATGGTATTTTCTACTGTCTCTCTATTTATATTCAGATAATTGAAGATATTATCCTGACATTTATATATTCTTTCCCTCTTAAAGGCTAAAACAAAATATGATATTATCTCATCTTTATCTTTCAAATATAGAGTTGGTATAAATATATTAACAATTAAGATATATATGTATGTTTAGGTTTTTTTTATAATAATTAAGAACATTCATGTTGCTTTTTAAGAAAACATTATTGAGAGACAACCTTAGTGCTAACATACTACTCGTTTTGGAGAGTAACCTTTCCTATAGATACCTATAAAAGTGTTCATCATCATTCTGATAGTGTTTGAATGTGACAATCTACACTTCAATCATAAGGTTGGGTGTTACTAGTATAAACCCTTCCAAGGATCTTACATCTTTTGTCTAAATTGTTAAGGTTTTGCATCATTCTTTTTTATTTAAGTGAATTGCATGGATCTTTAGTGGGTTTCCATGCAGAAAAATTTTATTTTTCAGTTGTGCTCATTCTAAAAAACCTAACAAATAGGTTATTGCAAATATGAAGGAATTAAAAATTGAGCTTAGACTTATAAAGAAAGGGACTAAGAAGATTAAAAGTTAGAGTTGCTTATGGGTGTAACCTAAACCGTTGTAAGTAGTTTACTGAGCACTACTCCAATCTAAGTGATTTATGGGCATCATTTACACCTAAGTAGTTTAAGAGTACTATTCATACCATTCTTAAGTGGTTTATGGTTGTCATTCACTTAAACAAGATAATTTTTAGGCATTACCTTAAACCTTATCAAACTTATTCAATGTATAGGTTAAACTTTAACAAATAAGATTTGATACTTTAAAAATTAAATTAACGAATGGTGATCCTCATATAAGATATATAAATACTTCTCAAAGAAGCTCACTCATTTTATTATACACTATATGTAAAACCTATTACAACAATGAGGTAAGGAGGGAAACTTAAAGCCTTGAATGCTTGATAAAGTTTGTTCTAGCACTTATAATCAAAGGTCATATTACATATCATTACATAGCCTAGGGTCCATTTGAATGGTTAGAAATACCTTAAACATAAAATTACCTATTATTAGCCCTTTTTAGCAAAAGTAGCCATTATATAGGTTTAACAACCATTAAAAATGCTTTCCATAGGTGTTGAAATTTCAATATCTTTATATTTTAGTTCAACAAGGCATTAAAGCTTGTAATGGGCTTTTCTTTCAATGGTTATTCACTTTCTTTATAGTTATTATTTGTGCAAAGAATTTTTAGCTAAGCTAAGTTTCATACAAAGCAATATAGTGAAGGATTTTAAAGATTTTGAATTCCTTTTATCAGTGCCTTAATTTTGTGGTTGTGCTCAAATAAATGGAATCTTGCTTACAACTCCCAACCTTTTTTTCAACTCTTAAATGGATTGAAGGATAAGAGTCATACATTAGTACAACCTCATTCAATTGCATGTGTTTGGATGATTGGGGGATCCTTAAGGGGGGCTTCATAATCAGTTGAAACCCCTTTTGAAATCAACTAGTCAATGGGGGGGCCAAAGTAGGATAACACTTTGGTATTACTTTTAATGATTGACTAGAGTTGTTGCCAAACTTTGGTCAAGAAAAAAATTCAAGCAAGGTTGGTTTCTATGTCTAATTGGCTAATTAGAAGGCCCAAACCATCTTCACCATATCAAAGATTGGGTTTGAAAATTAGATACGACATGGGAAAGAGGCTAGGCACCCATAAATTGCCTAACCTTTAGAGTATGACCTTTGTGTATCTTTGGTTAGCATTTATAATTTTAACCTTATTAATTACTTAGTCCATTTTTTATGGTCCACCATTGAAAGAGAATTGATTAGATCAATTGGGCAAGAGCCATACGACCATCAAGAGTGGGGACCCAATGAACTAGGAAGCATTATAGAAGAGAGATACTTGTGAATCAATCTAGTTGACATTGAATAAATGATTAAAAGTTCTTTTAAAGCTATGAAGGATGAGGACCCTTAAAGGCAACCATCAAATGAGGCAGATACAAAGGAGAATGAGTTAGAGGGAATGACTTAATGGGAAAGCTTTTTGAAAATTAAGTTAGGCAGTGATGAGATAGAGCAAGAGTTTGGATGGGTTGTTAAGCCAATGATTTGTACTAAAAAAAGCAATCGAGGAAGGCATTAAGTATCAAACTAATAATGGCTTAAAACTTCATCTTGATTAGGTTGAAGAAGAGAAAAAGACTACTTTAATAGAATATAAAGAAGAAGACAAATAAAGAGAACCCTAAACCCTTAACATTCCTATATGACTATCCCTTGCTAATGATACTATGGATGCCTTTGTCTTGAGCTTGTTTGAAGGTGATCATGTACTCATTTCAAAATTCAAAGCAATGAACAAAGAATTTTCCAATTTATGTGATGTCTTTCTTGATGGTACTATGCATGACATGTATCATTTCCTAAACATATTTAACATTAATTTTATGCATCATTACTTTTAATCTTATGTGTGGTGAATAATTTATATATATTTCCTAACTAATGCCTTTCAAATATTCATTATCTTATGTTAATTTTGTATATGGAAAGAATTAATGGAATTAAATTTATGTTTTATAGGTTTTAAAAGGAGAGAAGTGGCCAAAAAGCATGAAAGAAGCCATAATAGTTTCATATTCTCAATTCTTGAGTACTACTCGATATTTTGAGTACATATCCATCTAAAAAGATTTAAATAAGTTGATTTTAAGAGCCATTGGAAATATAATACATAGAGCTACAACTTTTGTGTTATTTAACTTGAGCTAATTTTGCCACATTTGGGGCAAAATATAGGTTGTAATTAAGTATAACTAAGTTACATGACTATGCACTTAAGAAAGCAAATTCGAGTAGAATGAATTAAAGGAAACACACCCTCAGTGCACAATCATTCACCCCTAGAAACCTAAAAATGAGATCTTTAATCCCTCCCAAACTCTTCCATTTTCAATTCATCAAGCTTCCTTCTTAATAAACACCTTAAGAGCAATATTTAAGGAGGCAAAACCCTATAAATTTATGGTATCTAAGGCATCAAATGACCATCCAAAAAGCTAGGAAATCAATCAAGCAAGGGTTTAGGAGAAAATAGGAGTAAGAGAGAACTCATTCAAGAGCTTCAATAATTAAAGTCCAAGGGTTCCAATAACATTAGTTTGATTGTTTCTTCTTCTCTTTCTTTTATTATTTGCTAATTATCTTTAAATTATGGTTGCAGATGGATATTGTTTAACTTTTATGATTTTTTTAATTTAAGTTCTTTTAATCTTTATTTATTATTATGTTAATATTCATTTTGTGTTTTTTATTATTAATTAAATGGCCCTTAATCATATTAAGTTTTGTGAATAGATTATTGAGAGATGTTTTTCATGAAATGGACCTTTAACGATTCCTTTGATTTATTATTTGTTGAGAAACCTTAATAGTTTATTGTTATCACTTAGATCTTGCTTTGTTTGACAATAAAATGATGTTTAAAAATTGTGTTGAGATACCTTTAGTTTAACATGTTCTTGTATGTTAACTGATACTCGAGAGAGATTAATTAATCACTTAAGTGATCCGATAGTAACACTAGATGAATAAATCATTTGAATGGAAGATTAGAAGCCTTAAATAGTCAACAAGTGAAGTTGAACCCCTAGCTAACTTCTTTTATTGATTCTTTCATTTACAATTTCTTTGTTTATAATTTATTTAATTTTCTTTCTTAATGGAACCATCTTTCAAATGGAGTTTTCTAGATAATACAAGAAACATAAAGCTTAGTATTTATTGTGCAATCCTCGTCGACATGATATCCATACAATTGTACAATTTGTTACTTAATGACTTGTGTGCTTGTAATTCAAGGGGTTATTCGTATAGCACTAACCCATCATCATCTTGGCAAATAAGCATATTCCAAAATTTTGCTAATCACCAGTGACATCACACTTGAAGAAAGTAGGAAGTTATTGAGAAAGCAAAAAAAAAAAAAAAAAGCCCTTACATGGATTTATGAGAGGATATGCTAGGGGTTGATCAATGGATCACTAAGCATAGGTGTGACATCCCATTTACTAATTATTAAAATTCTCTCAATCTATCCATTGTCATTAAAAGACCTGATTTCAATTATTTTTTTCTTACACTATGTCTCTTGTTCACAACATAGTAACTATTTACAACAAAGTATACATGCTAAACAAACTAAATACTAATAGACTACACACTAGCCCAACCTCTATTAGACTGCTAGACAACAACTTCGAAATGTAATTGGATGCAATCTTTAGTCTACTCTTCCTGAAATAAAATTTAATACAAAAGAGTGAGCTTGCATACTCAGTAAGAAAATGCATAATGATATTTCAATCTCAAATAACATAACAAACATTTAAATATCAATAACTCATCATCATATCCATGCACGAAATAAAAAGTTTTTACTCTTAAATGCCACATAGGCTATTAATATCACTGCCACAAAGGCTTCCTTTTTTGTTGTCACATAAGCTATAAATATTGTTGCCATACAGGTTATAGACATTATTGCCACATAGGCTATCGAATGTTATTGCCACACAGGTTGTTATATTTTATTGCCACACAGGCTATAGATATCATTGTCACACAGGCTATCAAATATTATTACCACACAGGTTGTTATATTTTATTGCCATATAGGCTATAGATATCATTGCCATATAGGCTATCGAATGTTATTGCCACACAAGCTGTTATATTTTATTGCCACATAGGCTATAGATATCATTGCCACACAGGCTATCGAATGTTATTGCCATACAGGTTGTTATTATCACTGCCACATAGGCTATGAATAGTATCACTTGCCAACAACATCAAGTATTATTCTTTCAACAAATCAACTATAAATCCACCAAAATTTTGGCAATATAATGCCTAATAACAACACCCATAACTTTGGTAGCTCATATCACCACATACTCTCATTCCTAAGTCATAATTTATTAATGTTTCATGAAAATAAATAAATCAATAGTATAACAATCTTTTCATCAATGTATTCCTCAATATCATCACATTAAACAACATTTTGTTCCATTGAGTATATGTTCATGGCATTTAACCAATCACACGTATAATACCATTAGCTATTTACTTACCTTCTCCTTCAAACTTATTAAGCTATGGACAGTTTCGGCTTATTCCCGCTATTATCTTCAATGCCTCAAGTACCTATTTTAATACACCAAATCAATCCATGATGATAAAGTAAGATTTTCATCTTGTTATGCAACTATGGCATGATTCATGCAAGTAGACCTAGTGTTTATGCATATTTTCCTTATATGGCAGCTTAAGCTTGCTATACTCTCACAGAAATAACTCTAGATATAGTCATCCAAATTACTTGATTATTTTTTTAAACAAACTAGACACATAATGATACAACATATTCAAATTTCAAGCCAATATCAGTCACACAAAAAATGTGGTGAATTTTTGAATTTTTCCCTATTGCAATGTCATTCAGTTTGAGTAGGTCTTATAATTTTTGAGTGTATCTCAAATTGTACAATTCCAGTTGCAATAATAATCTACCATCAGTTACAAAACATATAAAGGAACATTTTTTTATGTTTTACTCATAATTCAGTCTATAAAGTCACCAAAACAAAGGACCAAATCTTAGGGTGAGCAGGTTTGTAACATGTTGTCAAACAACCATGATGAAGGGGCAATATATCAACAACCATGCTAGATTTGGAAAAAATATTTCACAGGCTTGTAGATCAGACTAACTTTCAAGTTTTGACCATCATCAAATTCTAAATCTATGGCCATCAAATTATTGGAACACAAAATTAGAAGAAAGGTGAGGTTTCATCTGGGTACAAGGTTAGTCCTAATCAATGAGCCATATCTCATTCCACACAACAAATCAATAAAAAATGATTTACAAGTATTTAGAAGGGATATAAAGCTACAAATTTCATGTTTGAAATTTGTCAAAATCAAAATATAAGGCCATCAAAATATAAGAAAACTGAAAGACTGAGATCATTTCAGTTGGTTGTGAACTAGCCCTAATGAAAGAGCCATATCTCCTCACACACATCAAGCAAAACTGATTCATCTGCATTTTTATGAGACATCAAACTACAACTTTATTATTTTTCACTTTCCCTAATTCCTCTTCTAGTGTTATGAAATTGTGGGTACAAAATTCTACTTTAACAGCAAAATCAACACAATTAGCTCTTATTCTCTTGAATTTCAACATCCATCCAAGAGTTCTATCTCAAATACTCCATAATTCTCACTAACCACACATGATTAACATGTCATAAAGGGGTTAATTTCATGTTAAAAGAAGATAAATTAATTAATCTAATGTCCTAGAATTAGAAAACCTTAGGATTATTTCCTAGGCAACTCACTATTCTTCTTCCTTTCTTTCTTTCTTCCTTAGCTCTCTCTTTCTTCTATTGTACCTCATGTTTAACCCCTCATTTCTGATCCTAAAGGGTTAAAAATTACACTTGTAAGCCTATTGCAAAAAGATAAAATCATGGTGTTTCATTTCTATTAATTGGAAGTTCACTTTTCCTCTCCTTCACTCCTTACGCACCTTCACCCATCTCCTAATCCCTAGATGCTCCTTATACTTTTAAATAAACTCTAAAATACCATTATTTATGATACTATAACATGCACACAACATAAGATAATTTTCCATGCAACCATACAAATATTACATATATGTTCAAGTGTCCCAAATGTAATGGTGCAAGTGTCATCGTCGTGTTTCTCCAATTCACATGTATAAATAATTTTTTATCCAATGCATATATTCAAATATAACGTAATTAAAATGCATATCATTTGGGTTGAGGATGTTATAATAGGATTCCCACCTAACAAAATATGAAGTTAGTAAAGGAAAAGCTTAGATAGATGAGATCAAAATAGGCACAGTTAGTGAAGTAGGTAGCCAAGTAGTAGAAAGTCAAATTCTTAGAAGTGGTAGACTACCTTGATTCATTCACTAATATAATGTAGTAACCAAGAAGGATGGACAAAAAAGGATGTGTATCAATTACAAAGACTTGAACAAAAACCTATCCTAAGGATGAGTTCCCATTACATCATATCGATGTATCGGTTGGCAATGTTGCCACTTGCATCATGTACTCATTTATGGATGGTTCCTTGAGGTACAATCATATCCTCATGGGTATCATTGATAAAGTGAAGATAGCATTTATCATGAAATGGGGGACTTATTGTTATTAAGTGATGTCATTTAGGCTAAAGAATGCTTGGGCAACATACTAACAAATGGCTATTGCATTATTCAGTGATCTTATACATATCAAATTAGAGGTATATGTTGATGATACGATGGTGAAGTAAAAAAAATGAATAAAGGGCATTTCAAAGCATTGTAAAATTTCTTTTAGCAGTAGGATAAATTAATATAATCATAGGCTAAACCTAAAGAAATATGTGTTTGGAGTCACTAAGGGAAGTTTCTAAGCCATATAGTAAGTAATAAGCGGATTGAGGTAAACCTAGACAAAGTTAAAGCCATCTAGAACATGCTAACACCTAAGATGGAAATGGAAGTTTGAGGGAGGTTTTTCTGACATAACTATTGTGAAGCTCACCTTAATATGTGAACCCATTTTCAAGCTTTTAATGGAAGACCAACCAGTGGTATGGAATGGGTAATGTTAGTAGGACTCTTAGAAGATAACAAAGTACTTGTCCAATCCACTTGTACTAAGACCACTAAAGTTAAGGAAACTATTGATTTTTTTATTTAACTATAGAGGACATGTCCGGGGGGCAATCTTAGCATAAAAAGATGGTGAAGGAAGTGGAAGAAATTGTTCTGCTACGAGGAGAAGTAAAATCAAATTAAGAAGACGTGTTTGGCAATGGATTAGGCTATTAAGATGATGCAACACTACTTTTAGTTATATTCAGTAGAGGTCATCTTTCAATTGGACCTAGTTAAATACTTATATGAAGCATCATCCTTAACTGGAAAGATAGCAAAAAGGTCAATACTCCACATCGAGTTTGACATTAAGTACGCAATAAAATAGGTGATTAAAAGAAGAGCAACAACTATATTCCTAGCACAAAAATTGATTGTAAAGGAAGAATAGGAATTTCTTATGAGTGCCTCAATTTTTAGGGTTGTGCTTGAACAAGTGGAATCTTACTTGTGACTCCTCACCTTTTATAAACTAATGGGGGGTTGAAAGGATGAAGGTCATGCATTGGTAGAACCCCATGTTATGGCTCATGTTTAAAGATCATTGGGCGACCCTTTAGAAGGCCTCAAGAGTTTTGAGGCCCTTGTTGATGATCAAATGCTCAACAGGGGAATTGAGGTGAGGCCATACTTTTGTATCACCCTTAACGAATATATAGTCACTACTCAACTTTGGTTAGCATGAAATTTTGGGCAAAAATGGATTTTAAGCTAATAAGTCAATTAGAAAGCCTAATCCATCTCTACCCTATCAAAATCATGTTTGGGAATTGGGTAATGTGTAGGGAAGAGGTTAGGTACCCACAAATTGCCTAAATTTAGGGATTTGGTTATACAGCCTTGTGGTTGGTTGTACAACCAACTAGGAATCAATGGTCAACTATTTTAGAAGAGTCCCTCTATTAGGATTTAGGACATGGTTGTATAACCAAAGGGTTGGTTGTACAACCAAGTGAGTTGCTTATACAACCAATAATAAACTTTCTCTTCATGGTTCAGTTTTATTTGGTTTGAAGGTCAGGTTTGATTTAAGGTTTCTTCCAAGCATTGTTTCTTCCTTTTGTAATGTTTTCCCCATATTGTTTGGGGATAATTCAAGTTATTTCCCAGCATTAGGCTTGCATCCTGAGGCCAAAAGCCTAATGCTCATAGTTTGCCCCTACTTTATGGGCTTGAAAAATGACATTTGAGAAATGACCATTGAATAAGACACATTAAAGTATTATTGTGAATGTAAACACTAGAGAAAAGATACCAAAAGGTACACTTCCTTAGTAGCTCCTCGAGTAGGTACTAGAGTTCCTAATAACTTATCAACTTTCTAGTAGTTACTAATCTTGTTTTCTAAATTTTTATAAGTATTAGTGTTAAATGTTTACTTCCAACCGATACTAAGCTCTTTTGATAGTTTTTTTGTAGGTACCACTATCAAATATTAACCTATAGTAGCCCTTGAGCAGGACTAGGGTTAAGATTAGGGTCTTAATGGTCATTGTAGTAAAAATGATAGTTTAAAAGTTTTCTAGCATGTACTAAAGAAGATTCCATATTATGATATCCATTCTAGCCTAAAATGTTAGTTTAATAGCCTTTTGGCAAGTGCTAAAATTGATTACATATTCTAATGATCATTGAAAGAAATTCTATGTCGTGGTAGGTAGTTGAGAGTAATACAAGATATTAATGCCTCTTATGCTTGCATTTGTCAATAATTTTTTGTCTCAGGGGTGGTTTTAGCATTTTGATAGATTCACTGGTGCTTAGGTTGGGTTCTTTTGAATCGTTATGGGTTTTGGAATTTACAGGGTACTTTAGTTAGATTGCCAAATTTGGCTAAACAAGATCTACCTTTGAGTTTGATTTTCTTCTTTTCCCTTCCCTTTCTTTCTTTTCCCTTCCTTTTCTATTGTAAAAACTATTTTCATGTATGAATCATGGCATGCATGTTGAAAAATGCATGTACATAAAGGTTGATTCTTCATGCATACACAATTTAACATGTATTAATGTACGTATATGTTAACTAATGTTTAAGGATAGTGACCACAAATAGATTCCTATCTAGGTATATATGTACATGGCACAGGGAGAGAGAGAGTAGGAATTCAGCCGATGACTTGAGCTTCATGTGTCTATATGCAAAACTTTATGCTCCAAAGCATCCAAACCTTATGTTTTAGTATTTGAAAAACATAATTGCCATTTGGTGAGTTGTGACTCAATGAATAAAATTAATAATAAGATTTTTATAACACAACCAACAATCAAACATCAATAAAATACATTACTAGTATAACTATGCAAGTCAAATGCAGTAGATTGATTTTGTTGTGACCTTACAAGGCAAACACTGCTCCTGGGAATTCATGTGATTCAAGTGACATTTGATTTTGTTGGCTAGCATATAAAAATTGAATCATTTGATCTATAACATGTGCCAATGGGACATATTGGTCCCTTTTTCTAAGTGATTTGCAAGTGTTTGACAAGTCGATCACAACATCATTTTAGTTTTATATGTAAGTGTTCATTCACAATGGTATACCGAATAATCATTAAGACTATATACTTCTCACTTGACTTATATTCACATGTAAAATGTCACAATTCAATAACATATACATGTAATAGAAGATAACCATATCATAAAATCATTACATATACACATTAGAATCTTACTCACCTTTTGATCCGACCAACCTTTATGGTAGGTTTGGACCTCTCTCTTGGGCTTCTCTAAAGTGTTGAGGTCTTAAAATTTGATACATACATGGTTATAACTATGTCAAAATGTGCATGAAAGATTGGTATGAAACTATGCTCATGTTCCATGCAAGATGACCTAGTGTTTATGCATATTATTATTGTGTGGCAACTTGACCTTGTTTTACTCTCATAGTAATAACTATAGATATACTTATCCAAATGACTTGATTCTTTTTTTTCAAATAAACTAGACACATAATGATACAACATAGTCAATTTTCATATCAACATATAACATAGAAAATGTGGTGAATTTTGAATTATGTCGCATTTCAATGTCATTTTAGTTTGAATAAGTCTTACAATCATGGGTACATCTAAAATTTTACAATCTAACAGTAAAAATGATTTATCAGTAGGTAAATATCACATATATAAACATTTTTAATGCTTTAAACATTGTCAAATTCATTCTATAAGGTCACAAAAAAAAGGGTCAATCTTAGGGTGAGTAGGTTCTCAACACATTAAGAATTAGTCACAATAAAGGAGTAATATCTCATCAACCATGATATATTTGGCAATACTATTTTATAAGCATGTATATTAGATATAAATATACAACTTTTAAGTTTGGAACATCACCAAATTCCCATTTTATGGCCATCAAATTTTTGAAAAACAGAACTAAGAGATGAAACGGGTTTCATCAATTTCAGGGTTAATCACAATAAAAAGAGGTGTATATCTTTCCACACAACAAAGTAAGCAAAATTGCTTCACAATAATTTAAAAGAGATAACCCTATAAATTTCATGTGTTTAACTTTGTCTAAATCAACACATAAGGACATCAAAATATATGAAAATAAAAAGACTGATGAGATTTTGATTATTTGTGAACTATCTCTAATTAGGGAGCCATAGCTCTTTACAAACACCAAATTAAGCAAAACTGTTTTACATGCATTAAGATTGGCCATAAATGTACAACTTTAGTGTTTTACACTTTCCCTAATGCTTCTTCTGGGTTTATGAAATCATGAGTGCAATAACAACAAAACCAGCACAATCAGCTCTGTTTTTCTTAGGCTACAACCTCCATACTTGAGCTGAATGCTCCATAATTCTTACTAACCATGCATGATTAACATACCATGAGGGAGGAGTTTCACGTAAGAAGAAGATAAATTAACTTATCTCCTTTCCTAAAACTAGAAAAGCTTAGAGTTCATTCTTAGGCAGCTCACTCTTCTCCCTCTCCTTCTTCTTCTTCTCCTTTCTTTCTTCCTTTCTTAGCTCTCTTTTTCTTCTACTGCCCTTCACATTTATCCTCTCCAATATGCTCCTAAATGATAAAAAATTCAATTTATAAACCTATTCTAATATGATAAAATCATGGTGTCTCATTTTCATTAGTTGGAAGTTTACTTTTCCCTTTTTAGTCCATCCTCTTCACTCCTTCATCACCTCCATCCATCTCTCAATCCCCATATGCTCCTTATATTTTTAAATAAGCTTTAAAACGCCATTATTTATGATGTTATAACATATACATAACATAAGATAATTTGTCATGCAACTATACAAACATTACATATACGTTCAGGTGTCCTAAATGTAATCGTGTAAGTGTCATTGTCATGTTTATGAAATTCACATATAAATGATCATTTATCTAATGCATATGTTCATGTGGGATTACAAATCATTTATGCAATGAATATTTTCATGTGAGAATGCTAATGAATGAGGATAGGGATGTTACATTCTTCATTCTTTCCTTCTTCTTCTTTTTTTTTTTTCTTAAATTGTTTAGTGGTTTGTATAGACAGACACTTGTATGTACAAGCATTTAATTAAAAAACATGGAGAGGTATTGATATTTTAAGAATGTCGAGGGTTATTAGTTGTCTATATAAATAAAAGGTTATTAATTGAGGTAAGAAGAAACAAAATCTATAATTGAGGCAAGCATACAAATAATAGATAAGAGCTTGATTTAAACATAAACACAAAAAACATAAAACAAAAAGTATGTAAAATGAAAGCAAAAAGATCATGACATGCTAATTTAAGGTCATTAGCTTGACCCGCATGGTCTTGGCCTTACTTAAGTTTTACCTTAGGTTTGTGATTATTCTATTGTTATAAAACCTTTTAAATCAATCATGACCTAATCTAAATACTTTCTTTTTTTTTTTTTTTGATTTATTTTCTTGTTCTTAGGTCATTTCATTAATGATTAGAATTTATAAGGTATCTTATTCTCTTAAATATACATGATCATAAAGAGAAGGCAATGGGTCAAGCTTGAATTGATAAGAATGCAAATGATGAGGTATGTAACCTTATCATAATCTCATTCATCAATAAGGAAGAGAGAATATGGGTTAGGATCATGAATTTCAAAAGGGAAAGGATTATTTACCTTACATTCCTTGATAATAAAACCCTTTTCATCTCTTACTAGTTTAGATTTTTCAAGCTCAAAACTCCTTCCTTTTTTGTGAGAAAAATCATGCTTATGCTCTTATTTTTCATCAATGCTCAAACATCTCTCCTCCTCCTTGGGTGGCTTTCCTTCCTTGTGGTTTTCTTCCTTGATGAGCTCTTTATTCTCCGTATGCTTCTTCAACCTTGAAGGATTTGTGATCAAATTTTAGAATGTAGGTTAAATATAAATTAATTAATAAATTTAATCTAAATTATTATCTTCTCTCATTCAAACTTTTCCTTAAAATCTACATTGTAAAATACCATAACAAGGTAATGATAAAAGTAATATTGTGATATCTCATTACTAATCATCTCTAAAGTAGGTGCATTAACTCATTCATAAGAAATGGAATACTAAAGTGACACTTCATTAAAATTCGCTCATGTCATCCATTATCATTAAAAGACCTTTCTTCAATTATTTTGAACACTATGTATCCTGTATCACAACATAGTAACTATTTACAACAAAATACACTTGGCAAAACAAACCAAAGTACTAATATACTACATACTAGCCCATCGTCTATCAGACTGTTAGACAACAACTTCCAAAATGCAAACTAGATGCAATCTTTAATATACTCTTCCTAAATGAAAATTCAATGCAAAAGATTAAGCTTGTATACTCAATAAGTAAATACATAATGATGTAAACCCCAAGTGACCTGCCTTGAGACCCAACAACTTTATGCTTGGAAGCGACTCCCTCATAAAGCCAGATCATGTTCCAACAAGGAAAACCCCTCAACCCAAAGGAGAACTTGTGCCAAAGGACCTTAGTATGTTGTGAACGAATCAAAGTAATTAGTCGTGATTATTCGAAGCGATTCTTTGCAAGAATCAAAATTGAGAAATAATCTCACAAGCACAAAGCCTTTGTAGGAAAAAATTCAGTTGTCCTCTTGATAAGTGGGATACAATATATATATAATCCCCCCAGGTTACATCCCAAACAAATAAAAGTTAAACTTCCAAATATATGTAAATATAAACAGGAAAACTTGAATTAACTCCCAAATTGTCACAAATTTAAATAAGGAAACTCAAGCCATTAAATCCCAAAATTTGACCCAAATCCTTGCAATCTTCAATAGTAGAAATATTCCAAATCATTGCAATCTTTAATTGTGGAAATATTATTGCATAATATTTGACCCAAATCTTTGCAGTCTTCAATAGTGTAAATATTATTCCACAATTCTTGCTTTGCACCTTGAATGGTACCCTATAACCTCATTGCCTTTGCCCTTATAATTGGTCCTTGAGGCATTGGTAATAGATCTTTGCTCTTGGCTACTTGATTTGCATCATTCCCTCCTTCCTCAAGATGACTCAACCTTGAATCAAACTCATCACCTACATCAAAAGGAGAAAGATCACTAACATTAAAAGTAGCACTAACATTATACTCATCAGGTAGGTCTAATTTGTAGGCATTATCATTGACTCTTTCCAAGACTTGAAAAGGCCCATCTCCTTATGGATGCAATTTGGATTTCCTTTAAGTTGGAAATCTTTCCTTCCTCATATGTACACACACCCAATTACCTAGCTTAAAAATGACATTCCTTTTTCCCTTATTTTTGTTGTGCAGTTTATTGGTTCTTTTTCTCAGTGTTGATTTGTACATTCTCATGAAATTATTTCACCAATTCAGCTTTTTTCTTTCCATCCAAACTACTTCTTTCATTACAAAGTAAAGGAACTAAATCCAAAGGAGTTGATGGATTAAAGCCATAAACAACTTCAAATGGTGAAAATCCTGTAGTAGAATGCATAATACAATGATGAGCAAATTCAGCAAAAGGCCAACAATCTTCCCAATTTCTCAAGTTCTTTTGAATGATAACATGCAATAAAATACCCAAAGTTCTATTCACTACCTCAGTTTGTGGATGACAAGTGGTAGAAAATAATAATTTAGTGCCCAATTTATTTTCTAAAACTTTTCAAAAATTGCTCAAAAACTTGACATCCCTACCACTAATAACAGTTTTAGGAATACCATGCAATCACACTATCTCCCTAAAGAACATTTTAGTTATATGTGTTAAATCATCAGTTTTATTATAGACAATGAAATGTACCGTCTTAGAAAACCTATCAACAATAATAAAAATAATATTTTTTCTTTTTTGGACCTAAGCAAATCCAATACAAAATCCATAGAAATATCTACCCATGCTTCACTAGGTACAGGTAAAGGAATATATAAACCTTGTGGTAAAACTCTATACTTAGTTTGTTTGCAAGTATCTCATCTATCACAAATTTTAATCACATTTTTTTCATATTAGGCCAATAGAAGTGTTCTTGTAAGGTGTCGAAAGACTTAGCTATCCTAAATGTCCCATTAATCCACCCTCATAAGCTTGTTTAACAAGTAATTCACACATATAACACATAGGTATACACAAAGCATTTTCTTTAAATAAATACCCATATATTTTATAATACTTACCAAAAGCTTCTTTTTCACAAGCATCATAAATACTAGAAAAGTTAGATTCCTCACCATACAATCCTTTGATGTGTTCAAATCCTAACATCTTTGCATTCATAGTGTTTATGAGAAAGTACATTTTAGACAGTGACCACATTTTCTTACCTTGCTTATACTTGATCACATATGGGAACGTCTCAATAAACTCGCTCCACTTAGCATACCTCTTGTTCAACTTACCTTGTCCCTTGAGATGTTTCAAAGATTGATGGCTGGTGTGAATTACAAATTCCTTGGGCCATAGTTAGTGTTTCTAGGTCTCCAGTGCTCTCACCAATGCATAAAGCTCCTTGTCATAAGTCGGGTAGTTTAAGACAGCTCCACTAAGCTTATCACTGAAATAAGCAACGGGTCTCTTGCATTGCATAAAAACAACTCTAATCCCTAAACCTAAAGCATCACACTCAATTTCAAAGGTATTAGTAAAGTCAGGTAAAGCTAAAATAGGTGCTTTACTCAACTTTTCCTTTAACAAATCAAATGCATGTTGTTGTTCACAACCCCACTTAAAGCCAACATTTTTTTTTATTACCTCAGTGAGAGGTACAGTAATAGTGCTAAAGTCCCTAACAAACTGTTTATAAAAAGAGGTGTAGTAATATTGCTAACGTCCCTAATTAACCGTCTATAAAAACTAGCCAACCTATGGAAATATCTTACCTCGCTTATCAATTTATGTGTATAATTTTTTATAGCACTTACCTTCTTTTTGTCAACTTCAACACCTTTGGCACTAACAACAAAACCTAAAAACATAATTTGATCCAAACAAAAAGAATATTTTTTGAGATTAGCATACAACTTTTCTCTTTGTAAAACTTCAAGTACTAGCCTTAAATGCTCAAGATGTTCATTTGAATTCTTCGAGTATACTACGATATCATCAAAGTAGACGACAATAAATTTACTAATGAAGGGACGCAGAACATGATTCATTAATCTCATAAAGTCAAACCAAAAGGCATAACTAACCATTCATATAAACCATGCTTTATTTTAAATGCAGTCTTTCATTCATCTCCTTCCCTATGTGAATTTGATGATTTCCAATTTTTAAATCAATTTTGCTAAAAACACAAGATCCATGCAATTCATCCAATATATCATCTAACCTAGGAATATATTGTCTATACTTTGCCATTATATTATTGATTGCATAATAATCAACACACATCCTCTAAGTTCAATCCTTTGCAGGTATAAGCAAAATAAGAACTGCACATGGACTCATGCTTTCTTACACATATTCCTTGGCTAGCAACTCCTCGACTTGCCTTTGAAGCTCCTTGGTTTCCTCATGATTACTCTTATAAGTGGGTTGATTTGGAATTGGTGACCTAGGAATGAAATTAATATGATGCTCAATACCCCTAATGGGTGGTAATCCATTTGGTATCTCATCAAGAAAGGCATCTCAAAAATCTTGCAAAAGAGAAACAAACTCACAAGATAAAGTGTCATCAAGATTGTTAGTAGAAAAATAAGATTCCTTGTACATAAGTATGAGGATAGTCCTATTACAATACATCGCATCTATAATGTCGCTTCTCTTAGCATAAAAATTCACATGTTTCTTTTTATTCTCAATAATTTCTTTTGAACTAGAGTTCTCTCCCCCACTCTCTGTCTTTTTTGAATTTATTCTTTCTTTTGCCTCACTCTTTTTATCACTTTTTACCTTTTTTTTTTTCTCTTAATTCACTATCATTCTCTTTCAACTTTTTGGATTCGACCTCTTTTTGGTTCTCCCATTCTTTAATTTGTTGGTGCCTTTTAAGATCATCTTCATATACTTCCTTTGGTTACAAAGGATTAAGTATAGTATGTTTCCCATCTTTTTTAATGGTGTACCTATTGGTAAAGCCATGATGTTTTGTTTTCCTATCAAATTGCCACGACCTTCCTAAGAGTAAATGTTCGGCATGCATAGGTACCACATGACATAAGATTTCATCTTTGTACCTATCAATAACAAAAGAAACCAATACTTACTTGTTAACCCTAATTTCTCCACTAGAATTCAACCACTTGAGCTTATAGGGTCTTGGGTGCTTAATGGTTAGAAAGCCTAGCTTTTCTACCATGTAATAGCTAGCTACATTAGTACAACTACCACCATCAATTATCACATGACAAACATTATTATTGACAAAACACCTAGTATGAAACAAGTTTTCTTTTTGTTGGTTGACGTCTTCATCTTCCTTTACTTGAGTGCTTGGCGCCCGCATTGTCATAAGATAATCACCTTCAACTGCATTCTCATCTCCCTCATAATTGATTACATCTTTTAAGGATAACATATAATCACTTTCTCCATCACTAGCCAAATAATATTCACCATCCTTCAAGATCATAGTCTTCTTATTTAGGCAATATCTTTGGTAATGACCTGTCCCATGGCATTTAAAACATTTAAGTTTACTTGAAGAAGTGTTAACTATAGGTTTTACCTTGCTTTCAAACGGAAGAAGAAACTCCTTCATTTGAACCGATTTTAGGCGTAGTTGATTTAGCCTTATCATCTTTCTTCCATGTTGATTTGTATGATGAAGTGGAAGAAAATTGATTGTTATTGCCCTTTCTATTTAGTTGCTTTTCCACCTTCAAAATATTATAAAGCAAATCCTCTAACTTGATATAAGGTTGCAACTCTACCACATCTGTTATGCCCTTGTTCAAACAATTGAGGAATTTAGTCATTGTAGCTTCGTTATCTTCTTCAATGTTTACTCTACTCATGGACACCTCCATCTCCTTCTAATATTCTTCAACACTCATAGAACCTTGCTTGAGCCCTTAAAGTTGATTGTACAACTTTCAGTAGTAGTGTTTGGGTATAAATTGCGTCCTCATGATGATTTTGAGCTCACTCAATTTTTCAATGGGATTGCCATTGTTCATCTCCTTTTCTTTTTGGTATCATCCCACCAAAGTCAAAGCATAACCTTCAAATGAAGCAACAACTAGCCTCATCTTTTTGGATTCAGTACAGTTATATGACATTCAAACACCAATTCAATCTTCTTTTCCTAGTCTAAGTAGTCTTTGGGATCTAATCGCCCAAGAAAGGATGGAATTTTGTGCTTAACTCCTCCATTATTATTGTATCGCGTTAGCCTTGCCCTAACTTCCTCTTCTTCATTATCACTAAGAGATTCCTCATCTTTATCTATATTAATTATCATTAGAACTCGCCTTGCTAGTCTGGATGCATTTTGATCATTGGCAGGCTCCTTAATGGTTTGAGAAACCTCTCATCTATCCATTCAATCAGACAATTGTTGAAACATTTTTTCCATATTTTGGGACAACTCCATGACCCTTCTATCACTATTTTAAGGGTCACTCATCTTGACAATCTATAAAACAAGGTTAATGAAACAAGATAATAAATACCTCACTTCACTTTCTCATGTGTTTCACTCAAGTATGATGTTGCTCAAATTCACTCGTGTTTATACTCAAGTTATATTGGCTTTTCTCTATATGAGCTCATACTTTTGCCTTATACCTATATTTTCTCGCATAAAATTCTTATAAGATCCAATTCTCATAATTCAAAACCAATACTTTAAATTAATTCATAAACAACCAAGCAATAATGAGATTTTGGCACAAATATATTATTTTATGATTTTTTAAAATCACAAAGGAACGAGAAGAAAAAGATTTAATTTAATGTGATTAGTGCCAGGATAATAAGTATATCTGATTTGTGCAAGGAAATAAATAAGAATTTGGAAAACAAACCTGATTGCAGTAGGATGTGATGAACCTGAAATAGGAAAAGAGAGAAGAAACCAATCCTAGCTTATGTTGGAAATCTTGGTTGACACATCAATTCTGTGTTACAAAATGATTTCGTGGATTTTTCATACCAATCTTGAAAAAAGTCGGTATCTTTCCTTTGCCCACTTACCTTAGGAATTCAACTTTCTTTTTATGAACCTGATTATATTGAATTTGCAAAACTTTTCTTTCCTTTTTTTATTAAACTTTTCCTTCCTTCTTTTTTTTTATTTTTTTTTATTTTTTTTTTCCAAATGAGCTTTCCTCCTTTTTTTTTTAACAAGTTTTTCTCTTTTTTTTAGACTCCTCTTTTTCTTTTAATGAACGAACTGGTTTTTTTTTTTTTTTTTGTATTACAAGATCAAACTAGAAACACAAAATTAAGAATAAAGCTTAAATGGAAGATTGATGAAAAAACAAGAGCCAAACTTGACAGATCCTCCAAACCTTAGTACCATTTCAAAGTCTCTACCCCATTGAATTTGATTTGATTCCAATATAAGTGAGTTTTTTTTTTCATTTTGGGTTCAACCTCCAAAAAGTGAAAATTAAGATGAGTAAAGAAAAAAAAATACTATAAAGTAAAAGTGACATAAAGATGAAAAGAACACAGACGAACACAATTTTTTTTTACTCTAAATGAAATAAATAAATAAATAAATAAATGATTAGACTCGGAATCAAGAAAATGCTACAGAAAACGAAAATAAAGGAATTAGATATTTGGATACGTAAACCTGACATAGAGTCAAAGCTCTAATGTAACATCCTCAGCCCAAATCATATGCATTTTAATTTCATTATATTTGAATATATGCATTGGATAAATAATAGTTTAGACATGTGAATTGGAGAAACACAACGATGACACTTGCACCATTACATTTTAGACACTTGAACATATATGTAATGTTTCTATGATTGCATGGAAAATTATCTTATGTTGTGTGTATATTATAGTATCATAAATAATGGTACTTTAGAGCTTATTTAAAAGTATAAGGAGCTTTTATGGATTAGGAGATGGATGAAGGTGCTTAAAGAGTGAAGAAGAGGGATTAAAAGTGGAAAAGTGAACTTCCAACCAATACAAATGAAACACCATGATTTTGTCTTGTTGTAATAGGTTTACAAGAGTAATTTTTAACCCTTTAGGATCAGAATTGAGGGGTTAGTCATGAGGTGCAACAGAGGAAAGAGGGAGCTAAGGAAGGAAGAAAGAAAGGAAGAAGAAGAAGAAGAAGAAGAAGAAGAAGAAGAAGAAGAAAAAGGAGAGGAAGAAAAGTTAAATGCCTAGGAAAGAATTCTAAGGTTTTATAATTTTGGGACACTAGGTAAGTTAATTTATCTTCATTTAACATGAAATAAACCCCTCATGACATGTTAATCATGCATGATTAGTGAGAATTATGGAGTATTTGAGATAATACTCTTGGATGGAAGTTGAAATTCAAGAGAACAAGAGCTGATTGTGTTGATTTTGTTCTTAGAGCAGAATTTTGTACCCATGATTTCATAACACTAGAAGAGGAATTAGGGATAGTGCAAAATATGAAAGTTATAGCTTGATGTCTCATATAAATTCATGTGAATCAGTTTTTTTTGATTTGGTGTTTGTGAGGAGATATGACTCCTTCATTAGGGCTAGT
>CATIWR010306232.1:0-22630 GCA_949677035.1 Omphalea diandra | reverse complement strand
ATATGCTATAAATGTGATGTTGTGCAGTCTGATCACCCGGCTGGTACACATGCCACACTTGCTCCAGTGTATTTTGTTTAGAATCGTCTTGTAATTGAGTGGGCTTGGTTTGTGAGTGAGATTTAGTTTTGTTGGATGTAATTTTGGGTTTTTTAATTATCGCTCCCCCCCCCCCCCCCCCCCCTTTCCTTTTTCGTCCCTTTCCCTCTCCTCTTTGTAGAATTGTTTTTTTATTGTTGTTGGATAGAAGGGAGTTGTTATTGCCGTAACAAATGTAGGAAGGTGATGTGGTCATCTTTCCTTTCTTTAACTTAACGTGATCTTTGGGAGCAGGATGTGGATTTCTTTGTTTTAAATCTGCAAAAAATTATAATTGCTGCAGGCTTATTCCACCGTTGGAACACCTGATTATATTGCACCAGAGGTTTTGCTGAAGAAAGGATATGGAATGGAATGTGATTGGTTAGTGACTGAGTTTACTTTTTTAATTAATCTTACATTCTTTTGGAGAGAAATTTGAATTAGATTTTGTTGATGTCTTCAGGTGGTCTCTTGGGGCAATCATGTACGAAATGCTTGTGGGATACCCGCCTTTTTACTCAGATGAGCCCATGTCAACTTGTAGGAAGGTAATCTTGTGAATAAATCTTTACTTCCGCTTATCAAAAAAACGAGAACAGAAGTGTTTACTTCTCATCGTAATAACTAATACATGCCAAACTGTCTTTGAGCATGCTTACTTTCTAGGTTTTCTTTCCCTATGAAAAATAACTGATGCAAAACCATGATGCTTCTAATTGTTATTTTGTGGTAATTTTCTCAAGCTTTGATTGCTTTATAAATGAATGTCATTTAACCTATTTAATAGCTGTTTTTTCTTTTATTTTTTGGTGTCTATTTTCTGATTCATTTTTCCATTTTGTTTGTTCCCATTAACCACTGAAAATTGTTGCTTTCTTATCATGCAGATAGTTAACTGGAGAACACATTTAAAATTTCCCGAAGAAGCAAAGCTTTCCCCAGAAGCTAAAGACCTAATCAGTAAACTTTTATGTAATGTTGACCAAAGGCTTGGAACAAAAGGCGCAGATGAAATCAAGGTGTTGTGTAGTGTGTTCTGTTCTAATTTCTTTGGTTTGCTTTTAGAATGGAATGTAGATTGACGTTTTAACTGGTATAATATGTCATTTTCAGGCCCACCCATGGTTTAAAGGTATAGAATGGGACAAACTATACCAGATGAAAGCAGCATTTATTCCTGAAGTCAATGATGAGTTGGACACCCAAAACTTTGAGAAATTTGAAGAGGTAAATTATCATTTTTGTATAAGCTTGTGGGTATGAGCATTTGTTCCTTGCCTTTCTAGGCATTTACACAATTCTTTTTTGTAGGCTGACGACCAAAGTCAGACTTCAGCAAAAGCTGGTCCATGGAGAAAGGTTGGTCCATATAAATATTAGTGTATGCATTTCTGAGGAGTTGTAATGTCTAATGTTCTGGTAGAAATCTATATTTTTCTCTTAAATATCACTGCTGCTTGGCCCACAGTTGATCAAAGTTAAAGCCAATTGCTTCAGGAGTTTTAGTCTTCACTTTTGTTTCCTTTTCTTTTTATTGGTTTATATATATAGTCCCCAGAGTTTTCAAATTAGACACAGAATTTTGCTGTGCAAAAAAGCTGTCCAAATATATTGGAAGGATGAAGAACTTTGATTTGTCAATACTATGTCTTTGCTTCAATTTAGTGTATTCACATAATCATGTTCATGCTCTAAGGAACATGGATGCATGTAAATTTGTCTTTTATTCTGCATCACAAACTTTTGGCATTAGACTGACTAATGAAGTTGATGGTAATAGAAAAGCTATTCACCACATGACCTGGAAGTGAACTTCTAGTTAGTTGTTGTTATGTGATATTACTCATGTCTAGATTTTTTCTAATCGATGCTGTTTTGTTTTCTCTGCAGATGCTCTCATCTAAGGATATTAATTTTGTGGGTTATACATACAAGAATTTTGAAATTGTAAATGATAATCAATTACCGGGCATTGGTACAGCATTCCTTCCCTTCAAAAATATGCATATAAATATACTCTTTTCAGTTTTATTGAATTAGTTCTCTTAATATTTCCGAGAATGTCCAATACATCTACATTTCCTCTAAATTGGGCAATCTTTTGTTCAAATTGTTTCTGCACCATTTTTGAGGAACACCAATTATCTTATTAGTAATAATGCTTGCAAAGCAAGTAGTGCTATTTAACAATTTTCAAAGATCAATGAAGTCTTCTTCTTTTGGCATGCTGTTGATGGACATGAAGAACATAAGTTTTAGCTGGGAAATGATTTAGTCTATTTTAGATTTCTTTTTTCATTGTCTTACCTTTTTACGTCATCTGAATTGTGTTAAATTTGTTTTTCATGATTCATTTACATTTTTAATATTGATTGAATCGTATAAAATGAAAAATGCATGTCTTGTAATAATTGGGTCCAGTGGATGCTTGGCTCTTTTTTCCAAATAGGAAGAGCATTGATATATTCATATGTTTGAAATGTTTTTCTTTATCTTTGTCGGAATAATAAATATTTACAAGGACAGAAGGGTTATCGTTTTCAAAGTTATCCAGCTTTGTGATGATTCTCATATATGATTAACTGCTTGCTGGTTTTTTATGCTTTACTGTACAGCTGAACTAAAAAAGAAAAACACAAAACCTAAGAGGCCCTCTATCAAGTCTCTCTTTGGTAAGTTAATGTTGTTCATCATTGAGAATGTCTTTTATATACTTTACCTGGTGTTTGGTCTTGTGTTTGACAATACCAATGATATTTATGTTGCAACTGTTGGATATTTGCTGTGGTCAGATGGATATTACTGATCAAGTATTAGGTGATTCGATCTCATTCATCTTTTAAAACATGATTTACAAATGGATAACCTCTCTCATGAGACTTGCAGTTCACATGATAAAATTCTTAAATCTGTGTATGTTTCAGAATTTCACAAGCAAACCAACAGTCACATGGAGTGGGATCCACTTGTAGTTGTATGGCAGGACCCACCCATGTGAGTGGTGAAGCGCACACACAGAAGAAAAATCCCATGCAACTTCCAGTGAGCAAGATGTGATCCCTGTGTTCTGACTAATTTGGTTCACATGTTGCAGAAGATGAGTCGGCCACTGCTAATCAACCTGCGCAAGGGAGCTTCCTGAGCCTCCTGCCTCCTAAAATAGATGAAGGGTCTGAGCCGCCCAGTAGATTCAAATGAGCTGGACTAGTTTCTCTATGGCATCAGATGGTTACAGATGTTCAATTATATGTCTGCTGAAAAGGTTCTTGTTTTTTAGCGAGTAGGTCATTTGGTTCAGAGGCATGTTTCCAGAATGGGGACTTTCAGGGGGCAAAGGCTCCAAAAGGGCGAGTGGCTTGAGATTCTAATCGGCTGTTGACTACTTTAATGTTCTTATCTTTGTAACATAATCTCATGGTGGTAAATATTCTTTTCACAATGGTTCTGTATTTGTTTTTGAAACCCCACAACCCCCAAGAGTGAGAAATTCGTTACAGAACTTGTATTTGTGGTTTTTCATGTAATTAGTAACTTTTCGGTGTTGGGTTGATTATAGGTGTACTTTTTTCATACATGTAATTATTAAGATACTGAGTTTCTTCTGAAACTTTTGTTTCTCCCTGTTGAATCGCATTTCCAATTTGATTCATTAGTTTTAATGACAGCTTTGAAATTGGGATGGCTTCCTGGACTATATTTGGTTATCATTTGGTGCATGAAGGTTTATTATGGAACCTTAAAGAGATTAACAAATTTACCAGTTAGTGGATTGCCCACTTTTTCATTATTTGATGTTTGGATCTTTTTTCCCACTTCCATCTTCACTTAAAACAAATTTAAATGTTCTTTGACACGGCAAAGAAACGGTCATTTGGTAACATAGACGTTGTGGCTAACGACCCTCCTCAGTTGTTAATGTTGTTGTGTTTGGTATTGTGTGCAAAGCTTACTGTGTCGTCTTCGATGGTGCATTCTACTATCAATGCTTAAGAATAGAGTGTAGAGATTGATACTTTCTCTAGAATTGATAGTCATATTATAATTGGGGTGAAAGTCAACTTTTCTTTCAATCAATTATCTAAGCCGGTGATACAAGGATCATTGTAGGTGAAGTTAAGAAAGATACCTTTCACCATTTTCCTGGAGTGTAAAAACCGGAGTTCATAATTTTCAGCTCCAAACAACTTTCTTTTCTTTTCTTTTACGCTTTGATGGGTGAACATTTTTCTCATTTGGAAAACGTTTCTCTCGAAATCCTAAAGTACACCTCTGTTGATCCTAAAGTACTTCTATAGTGCCAGGTATGGAAATGTAATGTTTCAAAATATTAATTGTAGTGTATTAGTCAACATCAATGTTCTCTCTCTTCTTTGATCTCTCACTTTTTTTTTTCTTTTTTCTGTTTTTTTATATTTAAATCGCAATTACAGTAACTATTGCAGTTGCAGTCAAGTTATAAACATATTGAAATGTCATAGTTAAAATTAAAGTATAACAGTTGCGATCAAAATTAAAATTCACAATAAAACAAAAATTTATATAATAATAATAATAATAATAATAATAATTTCATATAAATTAATTTATAGTATATAGATATAAAATTCTTTCATATAATTAATTATGTTAATGTCTCTACAATTATCATTATATATTAGAAATTTGTTTATTTAAATATGATTTATTTTAAGATTATTTAATTTTAAATACAACTACGAGTAAATGACGAGTAAATTGATGGTAGAATTATGGGCTACCTCACAGATTTAGAAAATAAAATGGACTGATGTTTCAAGAAAGTTGTTTAGAAAAAATAAATTTAATACTTTATCAGGCATGAACTTTTTCGAAAAGGCAATATAATTTTTCCTCACATCTTAACAGTCCATACCCATTACTAGCTCGTTCTAATTTAAAAAAAAATCATAGAACATTTGGTACAACACAAAGAAAAAGAAAAGAAAGAACAAATTTAGACATAGAATGGTACTTTCTAATCTTTTTCTCAATACCAATCAAGCACCGAGACCAAAGAAGAGACCATTTTTTCTCTATATGCAAGAAATTCTTTCCAAACAATTATTACATAGGCTAAAGAAGGAAACCAAATTCATGTTGTGTTTTCTGTTGCTTTACCTCTCTTTTCCCTTTGTCTGTTTGCTTTTCTAAAAACGATTTCAATTATCTAAATTATTGCATGTACTCTTTTTTTTTTTTTTTTTAATTTGATTTCAAGTTTTGGTGGCCTGACATTCTTTGTTTCTTTTGATTTTGCTTTCCCTTGTTCTTTGTTTCCTTTTGATTTTCCTTCTCATCATATCATGAATCGTTTGTTTCATTTGTTTAGTAATGAAAACGAACGACTCATTTGTGATTTAGAAAACTTTTCTTAGTAATGGGTAATATTGAATTAGAGCCCCAATTTCCATTATGTATCATCCGAGTTGATATGTAATATACAATATTTAAAACATTGCTGCTATAGATCCCTTTTTCATTTTAGATAGATGATAAATGTTGTATCTATAATCTTTTTACTGAGCATTGAAATTGTAAAAATAAGAAAATTCAAAGAGAAAAACAATCAAATACTTTTTTTAGTTTGTGAACTTTTTTTTGTGGTTATTTTTTTGTGAAGTTATACAAGTTCCTTAGTCTAAAATCTTTTTTTTTTTTTGTAAATATAAAGAGATTAGAATATTATTGATTTATTGAGAAAGGAGTTGGTCGCTTCTGTTTAGCTACCTATGTCAACTTCTTATTCCAACAGCTTTAGTGTACAACCACCTTTATCCACGTCCTTTTCTAGGATACTAACTTCATCGACATGGAAGTCTATAACAACTTTTTAATTTCCATTAATGCCCTTTGTCTATTGTTCATATTACATTTTTACAATGTTAGAGATCCCAATTTATTGTAAAATATTGAGGGTATTCAGCTACTTGAAAAAAAAAATTGATACCTAGATAGGAAGCAGCTTGAGGAATTTCCCTATTCATTTGGTCAATGTGTAGGCAAAAAAATTGTTGCTTTTAGGATTGCAACTTTCATGGTATGTATTGCCATATACGTAGTTTTGCAATTCTTTGCACTTCTAAATATCATTACCTTTTTAGGTGAGTATTATCAATGGTGACTGCTAAACATAATTCACAAATCAAGTTAGTTTGAACTTTGTTTGGTTCGAATAAGTATTAGCTCTTATGAAAAGAATGTTGTTAGTTTAGTCTATGCTAAGTTGTTCATCGGATGATCTCACAATTTAAAGGGATGTATGCGATAATTATTGTTAGCTTAAAAAGACTATAAATGTCTATGACATGTTGATTTGAATACTATTTACGTTAATATGTCTGTATGTTCTTCACTTATGAACTGCTAACTGCCTTAGTGAAAGGTGTCTGTTAAGTGATTATAATGCTATATGATTCTTGAATAATTATTGATAAAAATAAATTTGTCAAAATCACCAACAGAAGTAAAGGATGCCTATATTTGAAATAGATATTTGTTTACCTTCAGTGAGTTGTGACACAAGCCTCATAACATGGTGTAAAGGCAAGGTTGCAAGACAAGGCTCTTCACATGGTTTAAAGGCTGCTTCATTAAGGATTAGCTGGTCATCCCTGTTCGTCCTCCATATGACAGTCTATAGAATTCAATCAAGTCGTAGACTTTTTCTTTTTTCAAAAAAAAAAAAAATATATATGTACTTTTGCTAATATATATGTTTTGGAAAACAATCTAAGACCAAAAAGTTGAAGGTCGAGCACCAAGATAAAGAACCTTGTGGGGAAAAGAGAGAATCCAAAACTATTCCTTAACATTGAGCTCAGCATAGCAGTCATAAGTGTAAGGAGGAAAATAATAAAATAGTTAAAATAATAGTTTTTAATTTCCTAATTTAGAAACATAATTTCATGCATTTGTAAATACGTACTTGCTTTTATCCAACTCTATTTACTATTTTAAAATTTTTAAATGTATAGTGACTATGATCCATTCTGGTTTTCAATTACATGTAGTCTGCTTGAATCGTTTTCAAACTATCTTATTGCATTTTGACTCTCTCTTTTTAATTTTTTTGCAATTTGATTCTTAAACAATAAGTTATTTTGCCAAAAACAAATTAATTATATTTGTATGCTCAAATTTAAATTTTATATTTTTATATTTGCCTGCAGGATCACACAGATAGTCCACTAGTCATAAATAAAATCGAGACCATCATAAGCTGGAAAGAAGCTGGTCTCATCTTAGCTAGTCCTTTTGAGTTGTCTCGCTTAATCTCCATCGGCAAACATGCAAGTGAATCTCACTTTCAATTTCCTTATTTTTTATTTTGTAAAGTTTTTGGTTGAACTAAACACAAAAAAATTGAAATCGCCATGAAATCATTGTGTGTAGGCTAGCGATAAGTTTAATATAAATTCGCAGTTGAAGCATCTTCAGGCTAAGTATGTGGGGACAGGCCATGCTGATTTAAACAGATTGTGAGTTTTCTTTTGCTTTTCCTTTTCTATTTTTCCTCTCCTGTAGAATTGTCATTTTTTGTTAATTGTAGTACTTAAACTATATTTGCAGTGTATGG
This sequence comes from Omphalea diandra, assembly GCA_949677035.1. NCBI lineage: Eukaryota > Viridiplantae > Streptophyta > Magnoliopsida > Malpighiales > Euphorbiaceae > Omphalea > Omphalea diandra. The sequence goes on along the minus strand of CATIWR010306232.1, from coordinate 14,955 downwards.
GCAGTGAACATACAACGTGATAGATATGCATCTTATGTTGGGCATTACCTGATGCTGGCCTTCTTTGCTGTTGCAGAGAATGAGTCTATTGGAAGAGAACACCACAACTTTATGCAGGTTGTTTTGTTTATTGTATTTTACTTAAATTTGCTGTTTGAGGAGATGGGAATCAGGATATTAGTGGATCAATGATATTAGATTTTTTTTTTTTTTCGTCGTGGAGTTTGTGCAAGTTAATGTTAAGAAAATCTTCAGCTTGATTTCAGTGGTTCATTGTTCTGCTGTGCAAATGAGATCAATGATTTTTTGGTTAAGATCAAATTTTCTATTACAATAAGAGGACTAAAAAAGTGAGTTTTTACTAAAAAAGATGTCTAGTAACTGATCTATAGAATTTAAAGGATACGATTGTTTTTGAGTCAAATGGTGTAAAATAATAAAAAAAAAGGGTTCTAGTTGAGTACAAGTAGTTGGTCTGTAGTTGTCTTTAGCTGAGTTTATTTGATTTGATTCATTTGTAGTGTGTAAACTTACTCAACCTCTTGAATGTCTTAATCTCAAATATTGGCCGTGATTGCTATTGGAGGTTTCTTAGCATAGCAAGTAAAATTATGCGATGTATCCAGGTCAATGTGCAAGGCAATTGCATACATGTTGGTCTTGTCTTGCATTGCATGGGAGATCCAAATGAATGTGAGCCGAATGTGCCATTACCCTTCGATGGAGATGGTGTAAATTTTATAATGAGTTACTTGGAAGTTTAGTAAAATAAGTTAAAACTACATCTTTATCTTATGTTGTTTAGTTAACTATACTAGGCAAAACTATAGCCTGCCATTTTTGTTGGCGATATGAATTTTCCATGATTTTCATAATCCCTTGAATTAGGTCTGCATCTTCAATGGATAAAAGTATTTCTATTTCTAATTCACTTCTCTTTTGGTGATCCTATTGCTTAGAAGAACCTTTAGCCTGTTATGATATATCACGTGTTTGGAGAGTAACCATGATAAATGTTTGATTGCCAAAATGTTTGGAGAGAGTAACTATGGTATTTTTGTTTGTGTACGTTAAGGATCGATGACATTTTAGGACTGAGATTGTCTCATAATATATTTGTGGACTTGGTAGAATTTAAGATGGACTCATAGGTGGTTTGGGACTTCATTATAAAATGGTTGAACTTGTCATATTTTAATAGCAAATCTTGGCATGGGCATGCCATTTCTCTCTCTCTCTCTCTCTTAAATGTCCTAGTTGTAATATAGGTTGAAGATCCAGGTCGTTGGACCTGAATCCTGGATGAAACTATGGATGCTGAATTGAATCCTAGGTGGATAATATTTTCATTCTTTTCATATAGAAAAGCTGTAAGCCATGAAGCTAAAGAGCTGCGATTTGAACTATAGACTCATCCAATGGTGGTGATAGTGCTTTCTTTTAGTAAAACAAATTCATGCTTCCTATCTCCATTTCCTTCCCCTTCTCTTTGGGAAAAGAATGAAAGTATTGGGCCTCAACTTTGCAATTTTGACAAATGTCTTTTGTTCTTTTTTTTTTTCCAAAACCCTGTCAGTCTTGATACCCTATAGCCATTTAGAAGAACAGGAAGCCATGATACAAAATGACTAAGTAAATTTAGCGTAATAGATATTTCTGTTGTAAAAAAAAAAAAAATTATGTTTTATTATTTTTATTTATCCAAATTGAGAAGTGTCAATCAGGGTTATCCTATTTAAGGAAAACTATTTACAAGAAAACAATTTATTTTTATATTATTTGATTTTTAATATAACTGCTGCAAAATATTATCTAAATTTTGGAGTTTTATCACACAATATTTAAATTTTTTAATTTATTAGATTAAATATTTGAACTATAAAAACCTTTTTTTTTTTTTTAACTTTCATTATTAAATATGAGAAAAAAAACCATTAAATAAGAAAGAACACTTTGTTTTTGAATATTAAGAAAATAGTATTACATTGTTGATTCCAACACTCTTTTCTTCTTGGTCAACAGGTATTTGAAGCAAGATTTTCTTGTAAATACAGAAACTTGGAAGTTGACGGAAATCCAAAACTTGTCCTCCTCGTTTCCCACCAATTTTCAACGGCAACGAGGAAACAAAAAGTTTCACAAGCCAAATGACATCTTCAAATTCCCTCCTCAAATCTCTCCTCAAAAACCCCAGAACTATAAACTCCAAATCCAAAGCCAAACAACTCCATGCCCAAATCCTCAAAATCAAACCTTCCTCTTCCACCTCTCTCTCCACTCTCATCTCTATCTACTCCAGCTTCAACTTATTACATCATTCTCTCCTCATTTTCAACACTCTCCACTCACCTCTACCTCTTGCCTATAAATCTATCATCAGATGCTATGCAAGCAATGGCCTTTTTGTTCAATCTTTGTCTTGTTTTTTGCAAATGAGAGCTTCTGGCAAATACCCAGACCACAATGTGTTCCCTTCTGTGTTAAAGTCGTGTACTTTGTTGCTGGACCTCAAATTAGGGGAGTCTGTTCATGGGTGCATTATTAGGTTGGGTATGGACTTTGATCTGTACACGGGTAACGCCCTTATGAATATGTATGTAAAATTTCATAGCTTAGATCGGTATGGATTGCAGAGACATGGCAAGCGTAAGGTGCTTGATGGAATGCCTGAAAGAGTATATGATAGTGAATTTAGACGTGAATTGGTGCAAAATTTTGAGAATCGGATAATAGGTATGGATAAAAATGTTAGCTTGGCTCAAGTTAGAAATGTTTCGCCTCAAATTAGTGGAAATGGAGAAATCATTGGTCGGCCTTACGGGGAAAGTCGTAGTGCGTATGTAGAAGAGGCAGACAGGAGTTTGAGAATAGATAGCGTGAGAAAGGTCTTTGAGATGATGCCAAGAAGAGACGTTGTTTCGTGGAATACGGTAATAGCAGGGAATGCGGACAATGGAATGCATGAAGAAGCTCTAATGATGGTTAGGGAAATGGGAAATGCTAACTTGAAGCCTAATTCATTTACTTTGTCTAGTGTGCTTCCTATCTTTGCAGAATATGTGGATGTTAATAAGGGAAAAGAGATTCACGGGTATGCCATAAGACACAGCTTTGATGGAGATGTGTTTATTGGTAGTGGCTTAATTGACATGTATGGCAAGTGCAATCGAGTGGAAGATTCATTACAAGTATTTGGCAGACTAACTCAACGAGATGGCATTTTATGGAACTCTATCATTGCAGGGTGCGTGCAGAACAGTCTGTTTCATGAGGGCCTGAGGTTCTTTCGGCAGATGCTGAAGGCTAATGTTAAACCTCGGCAGGTTTCTTTTGCTAGTATCTTACCAGCTTGTGCTCATCTGACAACATTGAATTTGGGAAAGCAGTTGCATGGATATATTATCAGGGGTGGATTTGATGATAATGTGTTTATAGCTAGTTCACTTGTGGACATGTATGCCAAGTGTGGGAATGTTAAGGTAGCTAGATGTATCTTTGATAAAATGGAGCAACATGACATGGTGTCGTGGACAGCCATAATCATGGGATATGCTTTACATGGTCATGCCCATGATGCCATTTCCTTATTTGTGCAGATGGAGATGAGGGGAGTGAGACCAAACTATGTGGCTTTTATGGCTGTATTAACTGCTTGTAGTCATGCCGGTTTGATAGATGAAGCTTGGCAATATTTTAACAGTATGACGCAGAAGTATGGGATCATGCCAGGCATAGAACACTATGCTGCAATGGCAGACCTTCTTGGTAGAGCAGGAAAGTTGGACGATGCTTATAAGTTAATCTCTAGTATGGATAGACCTGTAGGGAGTGTTTGGTCTACTTTGCTTGCTGCTTGTAGAGTCCACAAAAATGATGACTTGGCTGAACAGATTGCTGAGAAAATATTTGAGGTTGATCCAGAGAATGTAGGAGCATACATTCTCTTGTCAAACGTTTATGCTGCTGCTCAGAGATGGATGGATGTGTCAAAATTGCGAGTCCTTATGAGGGATAAGGGCATAAAGAAAAGTCCTGCTTGCAGTTGGATTGAAGTAAAAAACAAGATGCATGCTTTCGTATCAGGAGATAAATCCCATCCAAATTATGTTAAAATAGATGAGGCTCTGAAAGTCCTACTAGAGAAAATGGAACAAGAAGGGTATGTTCCTGACACAAGTGAGGTGTTTCATGATGTTGAGGAGGAGCAAAAGAAACGCTTATTATATCACCACAGTGAGAGACTTGCCATAGCATTTGGCATCATTAGCACCCCTGCTGGGACAACAATTCGTGTCACAAAGAACATTCGAGTGTGTGCAGACTGTCATACAGCTACAAAACTCATATCAAAGATAGTTGAGAGAGAAATAGTTGTGAGGGATAATAACCGTTTTCACCATTTCAAGGATGGAAAGTGTTCATGTACAGACTATTGGTGAATGAAATGAGAGACTTTTCGCAGTTTTCTATTATTGTTAGCACTCCAGTCAGGGGAAAAATTTGAACGGTGGACAACATTCAGTTTTATGCAGACTTCCCTCGCAACAGCAGAGTTTATTTCATCTGAAGATTTGGCAAAGGAGGCATAATAGTTGGTTTACCAATTTAAAAAGTGTGAGATCAGAAAGAAAAAATGTGATCTTTTTAACCTTATATATTGTCATAGAATCCAAGGGTAAGTTGCTTCCTTGTGCATAAATTTTTTCTCTAATAACATGCAATTTGAGAAGCAATTCATTCCTGAACTTGCCAGTAAAAATCGAAAACAACTTAAATTAGCTGCAAAGAACAAAGATATGCTAAATTATATCTTTTGTAAGCCTCTTATGTGGCATCTTTCTTAGACACAATTTTGATAAGCAGAAAATAGCATCTTGACTTTGACAAGATTACAAGCCTTGTTTTTTAGTCATTGTAAGAATAAAATGTAAAAATTGATACTCTTTTGAAATAGATACTTTTTTCTAGAATTGATACTGTTACATGTATATGCTTATATGTATGGGTTTAGAATTGGGTGGAATTCAACTTTTCTTCCAATCAATTATCTAACCGGTGATAGAAAGATCCACTGTCCCATTGCTCATCGTTTAACTATATAGGGAACTCTATTTAAAGCAAGACCTTTATCAATTTTTTTGAGCACTAATGATACAAGTGATGTTTGCTGTTGTGACTCCTTTGAAAATGACATTGGCCGTATATGATAGGAAACCCATTTCATCGATATCTCACTTTAATTGCAATTGCAAGAAAGAACGCTAACCACAATATTTTAGATGCATTGCATTTTCTAACATTTGGATGTTGAAAGTGTATTGTTGTTATGGTTAGGATTGGTTAGCCATTAATACAATGCACTTTGCATGGAGTGTATGCCAATTGGGATTAATTCGGTTCATTTACTTGGTGTGTGTCTGTATATATATAGACACACACACACTGAGTTAGCATTAGCATCATACATGAGCAGAATCTAACAGCTAAAAAGTTTCTTCTGAACACGGACCATTCCATAAAGGAGTAGGTATCATTCTCAAATATTGAGCAAGTTGATTTTTCAAATCACTAATAAGGGGAAAAAAAAATCAAATCAACAGTCTAAATATTGAAAAACTCTTTCAAAAAATTCGTAGTATACAAAGATTAAGAAAAAATCAGAAAAAATTGTCAACTTTGTGCAAATTTTAATAACAAAAACTCTCATCAATGGATTTTGAGGAAGAAGCCAGAAAATGCTAAGTTAAAATAAGAATTTTAAATATTGTTAATAATTATGAGAAGAAATATATAGGTGGATGATGGTTTTCCTAAATATATATGGGTATGATATATACAATTTTTCCTGCTCGAATTGTAGATCACTATTTGCTTTTAATTAAATATCTTTATAAAATTTTAGAGTAATATAATAACTGAAAATAGAATGAAAAATTGAATCTTAAAAAGATTGAAAAAAATTTGTTAGAACCAGTATTTTCTAACTCCAATCATATGGGTGGAAAAACTCGAGAATTGAGCCCTTGGCCAATGTGGGTCGACTCTCAAATCTGAAATGAAAGAAATTCAACCGAAACTCAGTGATCTAATCAACTGAGGTTGGATTGAATTGAGTTTATCTTTTAATTTTCTTTTTCTAAAAAAAACTTTTTTCGGTCAATTTTTTCCAAATTTCAAAATTATAGTTGTTAAATTATCATCAATAATAAATATAACAATTGCTTTTATTTTAATTTTTAAATAAATTTATTGTCATTTTTTAATACAATTTTGAATTGTAGAAATAATAAATTATTATAAAAAATTGACATAATATAATTTTGAGTTTTTAAAAATAATATAACTATAGCAAATTGAAAGATTTATTAAAAATTATTATATTAATATTAAATTAGTGTTATTTCTATTATTTCATAATATATAATCTTTTGATACAATAAAATAATATTGTATTATTTTTAAATAATTAAAATATTTATTTCATGTTTTGCAATTATTATATATGCATAAATATTTCATTTAAAAATCTTTTTTTATAAAATATTTTATATTTATTACTAAATTCATATATGTATATAATATATACATTTCAATATAATATACAATATTAAATTATTAATTAAATTACACTTTGATTCTATTCTAGTTCAATTTGGTTCGATTTTCAATCTGTCACTTTTTGTTTCGGTTGGATAAGAGATTAAACTAAATTTTAAAATCTTGGTTATAACTATTAATAAATAAAATAAAATACAATTTGTTAGAGTGAAAACTATTTTTACGTAAACTATTAATATAAATTCAAAAATTAAATAGATTTAGATGAGTTTAAGTAGTAGATGGATAAACTATTAATAAAATAAATTTAAAATAAAATAGTACATATTACATGCATTGCACACATTATATTAAAATATATTTTTAAAATTCACGTGCAATCTATATTATAAAAATTAGTATATTAAAAGAAAAAAATATTAGACATTAACTATAAGAAGACCCTATTTAGTAATTTTGCGCCTCTAATACTATTAATTATTTCATTGTAATTTCTCTTAAATAAAAAAATTAGTAAAAAGTAATATTAATTGCATAAGACAAAAAAATAATTATTTATTTCTTTAAACTGTTTACTACAATTTTATATTAAAAAATAATAATTTAAACATAATTTATTTCATGAATTTATGATGTATATTGCATATGCTCAAAAAATATTTAACAATATATATATATATATATATATATATATATATATATATATATATATATAAAAGAAAACTTGAAATTACAAAGGATTGATATTTGTATGGTTAACTGCTATATCTGAACAAAAAAGTACAAAAAAACGCACAGTATCTCAATTACATAAAAATGATATCAAGATTTTACAGGTATTACTGAGAACTTAGTCAGGTAAAAAAAAAAAAAAAAAAGATTATATAGTGATCTAAACTTCCTCCATTGCGTTCTGAACCTTAGACGACATTTCAGTATGTAACCTTGGCTTCCTCTCCATCAATGTGTACAAACATTCCCAAGATGGGAAAAGTCTGTATAGTTCCAAAACTACTGCTACAAACCCAAGAAGAGAGATTATGCCAATTTATATTGACCTCCAAATTTTTGCAGCTTGCAGGATATGGAACCCTTTAAATATATTGGGGTAATTTGCAAAACAGTGTAAAAAAATAAAAAATTAGTGAAGGACGGTGAAAAAAAATATTTATAAAAATGGAGTAGATTAAAACTTATTTAGCAAATAGGAGTGGTCAAAAGGATCTATCAGCCAATTTAATTAGCGGATGTCACTGTGCAACGACATGTTTCTACATGCCGTTAAATGCATTTGGTTCACCAGTTTAATTGACGGACCAATAGTCTATCCATTAATTATAGTGGTAGACAAACAATTAATATTATTATTATATTAAATTAAAATTTTAATATATTAAATTAATAAATTACATTTAAAATTAAATATATTTAATATTATATTAATATTCAATATTCTAATTCAAATTTAATATTTAATATTTTAATTAATATTAGAATTCAATATTTATAATTATAATTATATTACTTATTTTGTTATTATTATTCATAAATTAAATATAAATATTATATTAATTAAATAAATATTATATTATCCATAAAATTAATGGATCATTGTAGAAGAAGATAAATTTCCTGTGAATTATAGAATGACTAAAATTACACTATTTTAACACCTTTTCATTACGGATAATTTGTAAAATGTTTTTTTTTCATTAGGGATAATTTGTAAATGTTTTTTCTGCAATTATTCTGTTTGTCATTAGAAGTGTCAAAATAATGCAATTCTGGTTATTTTGTGATTTACGAAAAATTTGTCTTCTTCTACAATAGACCATTAATTTTATGGCTAATATAATATTAATATAATATTTATTTAATTAATATAATATTTTAAAATTATTTATTAATTACAATAAAAATAAAAATAAAATAAAAACAAAAACAAAAACAAAAACAAGTAATATAATTATAATTATAAATATTGAATTATAAGATTAATTAAAATATTAAATATTAAATTTTAATTAGAATATTGAATATTAATAAAATATTTAATATATTTAAATTTAATTTAATTTAATTTAATATAATAATAATAATAATATTAATTGACAGACAAACTATTGATCTGCCAATTTAAAATTTAACGACATGTCTAACGATGTCGTTGCACGGTAATATCCGTCAGTTTAATTGATAGACAGATTTTTTTTACTGTTCCTATTTGCTAAATAAGTTTTAGATTTACTCCATTTTTATAAATATTTTTTTTTACCATCCTTCACTAATTTTTTTTTTTTTACACGGTTTTGCAAATTATCCCGAATATATTAATGCTACTAAGGATTATTGTAGGATAACCCACCAAATAATGAAACCAATTGAAGTGCCATCTGTACTTGCTGCTTTTGGCAGGTCTGAGAAAGGCAGCAACAATCACTTGCAATGTTGCAAGGCAGAAACAATGCAATTCCAATGTACCGTTGAGCACTATATCCAATTCCGCTAGATCTCCTACCAAGAGCAAGCCCGGTTCCCCAGCCAGCAGCACCACCAATTAGATATGCTAAGACTTGACAGCCAACATGCAAATAGTACCATAAAGGGTCTGCAGAAGGAAACAACTTTAAGTATCTTGCTATGATAACCCCAGTAGGCATCAAGACTCCCCAACTAATTGTGTTCAGTACTCCATGAGCATATTTCAGTCTAGTAGTAGAACTGATTCCTCCTTTTGGTGCTGTGATTCTCCCAGAAAGAAGATCCAAACTTCCAAAAGATTTGACATTCGGACTAGAGATTCCAGCGCTATGCATCATTGGTGTGTTTTCAGAGAGCGGACCTTCTTGCCAGAGATGATTGATAGCAGTACTATAGTCGGGAAGTTGTGTGGTTGCAAATATGACCATCTCACTATTTGCATAAGTTGCAGAGATATTAAAGACGGGGAAACTTAGATTTCCTGGTTGTAATTGAGTTGTATAATTTGCTATAGGTGACGTATAAGCAACCAAGTATGCCTTCAGTTGTTGGGTAGGCAACCAGTGCTTGTGAACCAATCATTCCAGTGGACGTAGGGTTGATTGCCCAAGCAATCCACCTGCGTTCGCTAAGGCAATGATGTAATCTGAAGGCAACATCAACCATGTTGCTGGACTGGTGAAAATTCCAGTGTAAAAAAGAATCCAAGACAGGTAGATGGTTACAAAACGAGAAAGTTTTGCTAGAGAACTGATAGATGGAACATGGCTGTCCCATGCATGGGAAGAAGAAAAGGGTGATGAATACCACATAACAGGAAAGTCTGAACATTTTTTTTCTTTGAAGCGGTGATGAAAGGGAGGTTTGATGAATGAAGAGAGTGGTGGGTGCCGTCGTATTTATCGCTTGCCCTATATGAGGCCGTCCGTTTCAGATTAGGAGAAGGATGTGTTTTCCTAATGCAATACGCTGTAGAATTGATTTCCAACTGGCAAACGTTGTGCGAGTTTAGGATTAGTATTTGCCGTTGGATCTTTTTTTTTTTTTTTCCTCTTGAGTTGTCTGTAATCAAGCTATTCAGTCGGGTCATGAAAAATCCTATTGTATTCCGTTGAGTCGAACCCTTCCTTTTTCACCTCACAAACCCGACCCAATTTCTGCAAGCCAAATTATTTCCAATAGCTGCCTGGTCGCAGATAAGGCTGTAATTGGTATACCGCGATCACCAAAATCGTCATTTTTTACAATACCACGTAATATTGATATCGTAGAAATATAATATCGATACCGATGCCATTAAAGATGAAAACCATAAAACCGATATCATCAATATAATGCGTATTAGAGGTATCCGATACTGATACTGAAATTACAATATATTTTTTTAAATCAATACAAATAATGTTTTTCAAATCAATATAAACAGTAAATAAAACATCATAATTCAAGTCACAATATAATATTACAAACACATTTTTGTTAACAAAACAAATACATTCATCCAAATAAACAAATTTCAATCTAAATGCGAATTATAATTCTAAAAAAACAAACTAATTTAAGTCGGTTTTTTTCGTTCATCATCATCTCTTCCAATAGCCAATTTTTTCTTCTTAATAACAATCGAGACAAATTCTGCAAACATAAAAAAAATCATAAGAAAACTTTTAGCAAATATAAAAAATAAGATGCAAAATTTCAGCAAATATAATACAACAAATATACAAAAATTTCAGCAAATATAAGATAAATTTCACAAATTTACATTATTAATACATTAATATATATCCAAATTTCAGCAAATATATACACAAAATTCTAGCAAATATATAAATATATATCATAATGGCATACCGTTTAAAATTTTCAACGAACTGAAATTGATACCAATACCATCAAATTTGAATTTTAATACTAAAATTTTTTGATATTAATATCTATCGGTATTAGCAATGTGATTTTAGCGATATGTCATACCATATGAAACTTATACCTCTAGTGCCATGAGTGCCAACACTTCATGACAAGAACTGCAAATGCCTCGTATTATTCCTTTGCAAGCCACTTGGCCCAAATGAATATCTAAGAAGTTTGGTATTAAAGGAAGCCTGGTCCAATATGCAGCCCGAAGTGAATCATACCCAAAAAGGGGTGTTTGTATAGAAAAAAATAAAGCAACTCTATCAAATTTAATTTGGACCACAGAAAGCACTCTTTGCAATAACTAGCAATCTACAGCTCAATTCAGTTACCGAACTATTTATCTGTTTCTTATGCTTATGAAAGCTACAGTGCGTATTACTATGAGATGCAAAAAATTGCACCCACGGACAAAAGTGAGTTACGATTATCAGCTTCAACTCATTTTCAGTCTCTCTCTCTCTCTTTTAAACATGGTAAAGTTCTTAAATTTGATTCAATATATTTTTTAAAAAATATTTATTTACGTTAGACTTAATGAATTCATAAAAAATTATTATTTTTTAATTGAGATTACTTATTGGAGAACCCCATCATCATCTTCATGTTTACTAATTTTTAAGGGAAAGCTTGAGAGATGCACGTTTGTTACTAAGTGGCTACTCAAAATAGTTATAGGCAATAGTGACAAAGGTAGCTCCTCATGAGTCTCAACTTCATTGTTTCTTTAATCCCACATTTCTATTTTATTTATTGCAATTAGCGAGTATTTAAAAAAAAATTGTTATGCGAGTAATGAGTTTAAAGGTAACAAAGAGCATTAATTACAAGTATAAGATTAATGAATATAAAATTATTGAAAATAAGATCCATGCAAACTTTTTAACTTTTCAGCACGTACAAAAGAATATACATTTTATTAAAAGAATCGTTTTTCAGACTTTGAAGACTGTTTCTGTGCATTCTGTCTGCTGCTCATAGAAAAGTAGTCCACAAAAAAAACGTAAAAGAAAGACAGCTAAAGGAAATTCTTTTCAACACTTTCTATTTTCCAATATCATATCAGGGAAGCAGAAATACATCTTACCACTACAAGTCACAACAACGCGACCAAATTTTTTTTGTTGTTTTTGGAAAAGACAAATTTCAATATTATATATATATAATATAAAAAAGGTATTTTACCTTAATCAATCATCATAATTATATCATATTCGTTTTTTCTTCATTCATTTGATTCACACAGCTGTGACTCTTTCCTCTTTCTCTTCTCTCCTCCTCCTCCTTCTCCTCCGCCCATCTCTTTCTTAACATTATAATCTTTCCTGAGAATCTGGAAAAATTTTCCAAGAAAATTCAATTCTTAACTCAGATCCTTCAAGATCCCTTAATTCTTGCCGCAAATACCGTCTACGCTAGATATTCTTGTCTTCTTCATCTTTACTCTCTCCGCTGAAGATTATATAAACAAAAAAACAGCGAAGCACTAATCTTTTTCAAAAACCCACTTCTTTTTTTTTTATTTTGTTTTCTTTTCTTTTCTCATCAAAAAAATGCATTTTCATCATTCTTAAACATCCACTTCCGTTCATTGATTAATGGGTATTTCTTATATTTCTTAAAAATCTCACCTTTTTAAGTACCAGTAGGTTTATATCCATGGGTATGTTTTGCTTCGCGGTTTTGATTGTTCTGCTATATGTTTGATGGATCTGAGGGAACAGTGTTGCTGAATTTGATAGTGAAGGAGTAAGGGATTATTGGTGTTTGATAGGGTGTTTTCTTTGGAATTTGAAACACTGGTGTAATTTGGGAGTGGTAGTCATGGATCATGTGATTGGTGGGAAGTTTAAGCTGGGGCGGAAGATCGGTAGCGGGTCCTTTGGTGAACTTTATTTGGGTATGCAAATATAGGGTTTGAATTTAGTAGCATTGGTCTGTTATGTTGGTACCTGCTGTTTTGTGGGTTCGGTTCTTGACGGTTGTTTGGATTTTCTGTTTATTGTTGGTTGTGTTTAATTTGTTTCAGGTATCAATGTACAAAGTGGAGAGGAAGTGGCTGTAAAGTTGGTAAGTTTCTTTTTGTTCATAGTTGTCAGTTGATTTGCTTGTTAAATGATAGTGATTCATCTTGATTGGATACAACTTACATCTGATAAGGAAGAAGAAGCAGTCTATTTCCCTTATTTTTCTTTTGGAGTTCGAGAAGCTTAGCAGGTTAACTGACTTGCGATGATTGATGTATTTATCTTTTTGAAGGAAGTAGATAGACGAGAAAGGGCGTGAAGAGAACTTGAATCGAATTCCTTTTTTTTGGCTCTAAGATAAAAGGAGAAAGGAAGAAACGGAGGGATTTGAAGGTGGATATTAACAATTTCCTTCTAAATTGGAGAGAAAACAAGGAACATGGGAAGAATATTATGCATTTAGTGATGTAGCCTTTGTCGTAGAAGTTTATAAACAGTAGTAATGGCTGCTTTCTAATAGGAGAAAATAGAATTTCACTTGTTTTTTCCTTCTCATTTCCATCTCGTAATTCCCCTTCTTTTTTGTTTTTTGTAATGTTAGACTGCAAAACATGGATTTCATTCCGTTCTAGTTCTTATTTAACTGTATGTTTCTTCTCAATATTCGAACAATTGGTTTAATGCTTTCCTTAGCTAATTTTTATGTGATATATGTTACTGCATTATCTTTGGATGGTGCCCCTAGTATTTTTCTATGTTTTCCATAAGGAGACATGAAGAGCAGTGAATAACTTCTCCTGCATTGGTTGGTAAATGTCATGCTATTGCATTTTAGATATTGAATGTTTTTTCTAGGTGATGCTTAAGGTTATTTAAACAATTCTTTGAACCATTTTGAAATTTCTTAATTATGTATGTTTGTAGTGGATGAAGGAATACCATGGGAAGAGTTCAGTTTTTCCTGTCGCAGTGTCTGTTCTTTAGCATTGCACTTAAAGATATGATATAATGGTTGTTTGAATACATATGATAGAATGGATTGTTTGAGTTCATTGATTCTACTTCCTTTGTTGCGTTGTTTCTTTCTGGTGCTCAATCTTTTCTTTCTCCATCTTAAAAAATGCTAGAATATCGTATTTTTGCAGTTTATTTTTGCCCTTGATAGGCATTCTTATCTCTCCTATAGGAATCTGTGAAGACAAAGCATCCTCAGCTTCATTATGAGTCAAAGCTTTATATGCTTCTTCAAGGAGGGAGTAAGTTTCTTGCGACTTCTTTTTCTGTGGTTTGCTGATTTATATATTTATGTGTATTTGATCTGAGATCCTGTGTCTGATTTGTCTTTCTTATCGGTTTTCATTTTATCCTTGTGAAGCTGGTATTCCTCATCTGAAATGGTTTGGCATTGATGGTGATTATAATGTCATGGCTATTGACCTTCTTGGACCAAGCCTAGAGGACTTGTTTAACTACTGCAGTCGGAAGTTCTCCTTGAAAACAGTTTTGATGCTCGCCGATCAATTAGTAAGTCTGCCAGTTGTTAAGAACATTCTGGTAAAATAGGTGTTTACTTATGCCTATATACACCATTTTGCTGTAGCTAAACAGAATTGAGTATATGCATTCTCGGGGTTTTCTTCACCGTGATATAAAGCCTGACAACTTTTTAATGGGGTTAGGACGCAAAGCAAATCAGGTAAATTGTTCTTTTTAGCATTTTTGCATGAATATATTTTTTTCATCTTTTTGCTTTTGTTGGTGAAGTGTTTTTAATTGGACTTTCATACATGTTTTTTGTCACTTAAGTTCTGATTTAAGATATTTCTCTTGGCTTTTATTGGAAAGATTCATTCTAAAAGCATCATTCAATTTGCCATAGGTGAGAAAATTGTTGTTCATGCGAGAGTATCTTCTTTAGTCTGTTGTGAAACTTTGAATAATTTATAGATGTATCTGAGTATACTGAATGGTGATTTGGGGGGGGGGGGGGGGGGGGAAGCCCCAACTAAGCTTAGTTTTTGGGATGGGA
>CATIWR010306215.1:0-21428 GCA_949677035.1 Omphalea diandra | reverse complement strand
TTTATTTCGTACATGGATATGATGATGAGTTATTTATGTTTAAATATTGTTACGTTATTTGAGATTGAAGTATCATTATGCATTTACTTATTGAGTGTGCAAACTCACTCTTTTGTATGAAATCTTATTTTAGGAAGAGTAGACTAAAGATTGCATCCAATATACTTTTTAAAGTCGCTGTCTGGCAGTGTAATAGAGGTTGGGCCAGTATGTAGTCAGTTAGTATTTTAGTTTGATTATTCATGTATGTTTTGTTGTAAATAATTACTAAGTGGTGAACAAGAGGCATAGTGAAAAAAAAAATTTTAATCAGGTCTTTTAAATGACAATGGATAGACTTAGAGAGAAATTTAAATGATTAGTAAATGGGATGTCATAACTCACCTTTGAGCTGGTTCATTTTCTGGTAAAGGGAAATGAAAGAGTCCTCAACTTCCTTAGCAACAATAGTGAGTGCTTCCTGCTACTCAAGCCCTCTTTGCTCAAAGGAAGAAAGAGATGAAATAGGTATACTAATTCTTAGTCCTTATATTACAACAACCCCTGCCTTGATAACATCTTCAATATTCTCAGTATCCTTTTCCTCTTAAGGAACTTCTCTTTCCTCAAGCACTTTCTTGATCAACCCTATGTCTAACCTCTATAAAATCCCTATACTCAGTACCATTTTTTCTCTAATAGGTACATTGTCAGGCAACTTCTCTAGCACCATGTTATAATCCTTGAGCTTTGCCTCAGTAGGAGGGATGGCCTTCATAAACTTTGCAATCTTTGTGATGCTAAGCCATCACAAAGGCATATGGCTTGTCAATTTGGCCATCAATTCCATGTAGAATCAACCAAGATATATTCACCTTTTACTTGTTCTTGATGCATCATAGGTAAAATAAGTCCATCATGGTGCAGTTGCCATTTGATTAACCCCTTCCATTGATATTCCATGTAATAAACTTGTGTGCAATCCTCAGGGCTAGGCTCTTAATCTTTGATGTAACATCCTTAACCTAATTCATTTGCATTTTAATTATGATAAATTTGCATATATACATCATAAGGCTTAAGCATGACAACTTATATATAATAATTTAGATATTTAAATATGAATATGATGTTTGCATAGTTGCATGAGAAATTATCATATGTTGTGTGCATGTTATAATATCTTAAATAAAGGTGTTTAGAACTTATTAAAAGTATAAAAGCATATAGGGATTTGTAGATGGATGAGGTTGATGAAGGAATAAACAAAAGAGACTAAGAGAAAATTTTAACTTTCAACTACTAAGAACAAGCCATCTTGATTTTGTCATATTAGAGTAGGTATACAAATTAAATTCTCTCCTTTTAGGTTCAGATTAGAGAGAAGAAAGGGGGAAAATACAATAGAAGAAGGAGAACAAAAGAAAGGGAAAGGAAGAAGGAATGAAAAAAGAAAAAGAAGAAGATGAAGAAGAAGAAAGAGAAGAAGGGAGAAGAAAAAGTTAAGTAGGAAGAGATCTTAAGGTTTTCTAGCTTTGATGGAATGTCCTTGAGGCATTAAAGATAATATTAGAAATAGGCTAGGACCATCCATGACTTAATAGCTTAAAGGAGGAGTTAAGTAAATAGCTAATGGTGCTTAAACATGTGATTGGTTAAATGCTATGAACTTATACTTGATGCATTGAAATGTTATTTAAAGAGATGATATTGATGAATGATTTGATGAAAGGATTGTTATTTTTTTAAATTATTTATTTTTATGAGATATTGATAAATTATGACTTGAGAATGGAAAACTTGTGCTGATATGAATTGTAAGGTTGATGAGTATGGCTATTAGTCATTATGTTGTCAGAATTTTAATGGATTTATAAATGATTTGCTTAATGAATAATAATTGATATTTTTAAGCAAGCAACAATATTTGATAGCCTATATGGCAATAATATAAAATAGCCTATGCAACAATAACATGTGATAGTCTGTGTGGCAAAGAAATATAATGTAACATCCCTATCCTCATTCATTAACATTCTCACATAAACATATTCACTGCATAAATGATTTGCAATCTTACATGAACATATGCATTAGATAAATGATCATTTAGATATGTAAATTGGATAAGCACGATGATGGCACTTGCACCGTTGCATTTGGGACGCTTGAAGATATATGTAATGTTTGTATACTTGTATGGCAAATTATCTTATGTTGTGTGCATGATATATCATCATAAATAATAGTGTTTTAAAGCTTATTTAAAAGTATAAGAAGTATATAGGGATTCATAGATGAATGAAGGTGATGAAAGAGTGAAGAAGAGGGACTAAAAGAGGAATATTGAAATTCCAACTAATGGTAGTGAGACATCATGATTTTATCTTATTAGGGTTGGTATAGAAATTAAAATTTTCATCTTTTAGGATTAGATTGGAGAGGCAAAATGTAAGGGAGTACAAAAAATAGAAAGAAAGTATGAAAGAAAAAAGGAAGAATAAGAGAAATAAGAAGAAGAAGGAGAGGGCGAAGGAGAAGAGTAAGCTAGCTTGGAGGAAACTTTAAACTTTTCTAGTTTTGGTAAAAGAGACAAGTGATTTTATCTTCTTCCATATGAAATTCCTTCCTTATAACATGTTAAACATGCATGATTATGAAGAATCATGGATTAATTTGAGGTAGAGCTCACGTATGGAGATTGAAGCTCGAAAGAAACAAGAGCTGATTGTGTTAGTTTTATTGTTAGAGTAGATTTTGTACCCACGATTTCATAACCCTATAAGAGGAATTAGGGAAATTGTACAATGTCAAAGTTGTAGCTTTATGCCCCATCTAAATTCATTTAAAACTATTTTCTTAATTTGGTGTGTGTGAGGAGATATGGCTCTTTCATTAGGGCTGATTCACAACCAACTGAAATCTCCTTAGTCTGGTTATTTTCATATATTTTGATGACCTTATGTGCTGATTTAGACAAAGTTCAAAAAATGAAATTTATAGGGTTATATTCCCTCTAAATACAAATAAATAAGTTGTGCTTAATTTATTCCTGTAAAATATTTTTGCCAAATTTAGCATGGTTGATGAGATATTGCCATTTTATCATGACTGATTGTGAACATGTCGAAAACCTACTTACCCCTGGATTGGTCATTTGTTTTGGTGACTTTATAGACTAAATTAGGCAATGAGTAAAACATAAAAAAATGTTTCTTTATATGTTTTTTAACTTATGGTAAGTCATTTTTATAATTGGATTTGTAAAATTTGAGATATACCTATGATTGTATGACCTATTTAGACTAAGATGACATTAAAACAAGATAGAATTAAAAAATTTACTACATTTTCTATATTCTTATATTGATATGATTTGACTATATTATATCATTATGTGTCTAGTTTATTTGAAAAAAAGAATTAAGTCGTTTGGATTAGTATAATTAGAGTTATTATAGTTATATTATAGCAAGGTTGGGATGCCATACAAGAAAAATATGCATAAACACTAGGTCCACTTGTGTGGAACATCCACATAATTGTTTATCAAACATTCATAATCATTTTGACATACTTATAACCATGTATGTATTAAATATTAGGATCTCAAACAGTTTGAGGAAGCCTAAGAAAAAGGACTAAACCTACCATAAAGGTTGGTCACATCAAAAGGTGAGTAAAAGTCATAATGGGATTCTATTGTGTATGTGTGATGATTTTACGATATGGTTATGTTCTATTACATGTATATGTTATTGAATTATGACATTTTACATATGAACACAAGTTAAGTACGAATTATATGCTCTTAATGATTACTTGGTATACCATTGCGAATGAACACTTGCATATATGATTAAAAAGATGTTGTGACTAGTTTGTTAAACACTTGCAAATCACTTGGAAAAGGGAGCAGTATGTCCTATTGGCACATGTTATTGATCAAATGATTCACTTGTTATATGCTGGCTAGCAGAATAAAATGTCACTTGATCACATGAATTCTTGGGAGCAGTGTTTGCCTTGCAAGGTCACGACAAAATCAACATGCTGCATTTGCACTTACATAGTTAATTGTTATACTTGTAAGGTATCCTGATGATATTTAATGATTAGTTATGCCATAAGAATCTGATTATTTTTTTTATTCATTGAGTGGCTTTTACCAAATCGCAATTATGTTTTTCAGATATAGAAGCATAGGGATTGAGTATTTTGGTACATAGAGTTTTGCATAAAGATGCATGGACCATAGGTCGTCGACCAAATTTTAACTCTCTCTCTTCTTGTGTCATGTATATATATATATATCTAGATAGGAACCAATTTATGGACATTAGCCTTGAATGTTAGTAACATATATGTACATTAAATATATGTTAGATTATGTATGTATAATGAATCAACCTTAATGCATATGTATTTTGGACATGAATGCTTGATTTGTAAATGAAAATGGTCGTTACATATGATAGCCTGTATGACAATAAAATATGATACCCTATGTGGCAATAAGATTCGATAGCCTGTATGATAATGATATCCTATAACCTGTATGGTAATTATATCCTATAGCTTGTGTGGTAATGATATCTTATATCCTGTGTAACAACAAAATATAATAGCATGTGTGGCAATAACATTCGATAGCATGTTTGGCAATAACATTGGATAGCCTATGTGGCAATAACATTCAATAGCCTATGGGGCAATGATATCCTATAGCTTGTGTGTTAACAAAATATAATAGCTTATATGGAAATAAGATTTGATTGTCTGTGTGGCATTAAAGATTAAAAACTCTTTATTCCATGCAGGGATGAGATGATGAGTCATTTATATTTAAATGCTTGTTATGTTATTTGTTATTATAGTATCCATATGTGTTTATGTGCCAAGTATGTAAGCTCATTCATTTGCATTAAATTTTCTTTTAGGAAGAATAAACTAAAGATCTAGTAGTTTGATATAGGTTGGACCAATATATAAACTATTAGTATTTTAGTTTATTTAGCCATGTATATTTTGTTATAAATAGTTACTATATTGTGGTAAAAGATACATAGTATTCAAAACAATTGAAGAAAGGTCTTTTTAATGATAATGGGATTAACTGAGAGAATTTTAATGATGTTTTGTAACTTTAATACTCTATGCTTTATGATTGGGTTAATGCACATGCTTTGAAAATGATTAGTAATTGGGACATCATATTTTAATGGTATCAAAGTGGGTAAATGATTTTGTACATATGTGTAATGTGAATATGTTGTATATGATATATGCATTATATTAATACTTATAAGCATTGGCATATAAGGGTATGGATAGACCTCGTAGAGTTCATGTTGGCTCAGAGGTTAGAGATGAGTTTGTTCATGCACGTCAACATGTTGACCATGTTGTAGAGAATCTTGATATGTCAGGGAATAATCCAGCTATAGGTGTAAACCCAAGTATCATATAGTTTATTGAGATGATGCAGAGATTTGCAGTACAAAGCATATCAAGACTTGCTATAGACAAGAATTATGATAGATTGAGGAAGTAAGAGACAATTGACTTTGAGGGCACTATAAATCTTGCTGAGGATGAGGAGTGGCTTAGAAGAATTGAGAGAATCTTGAATGGGCTTTAATGCACCCTATAACAAAAGTTGAAGTATGCAATATATTTGTTAGAAAAGAATGCCTTAGATTGGTGAGAGACTATTCCAGGTAGTACTACTTAATTGAT
The DNA here is from genome assembly GCA_949677035.1 of Omphalea diandra. Lineage (NCBI taxonomy): Eukaryota > Viridiplantae > Streptophyta > Magnoliopsida > Malpighiales > Euphorbiaceae > Omphalea > Omphalea diandra. The sequence continues at coordinate 15,710 of CATIWR010306215.1, read as the reverse complement.
GACCTTGACATAGGATGATTTTCCAAGGGAGTTTTCAAACAAGTACATAATATCAATGTACTTAGATACGAAGAAGATGGACTTTTCTGATTGAAGTGAAATGATATGACAATGGTAGATTATAAGGTACAATTTGTTAAACTCTCGAGATATGCCCTAGAGTATGTAGCTACAAAGGAATTGAAGTGCCAAACATTTAATAGTTAAGCCAACCAATGATACTTCATTATTACCAGTGGCTATTCAAGCTGAGGAGGCAATCTAAGAGAAGAATGCAATTAAATAAAAAAGGAAGAGAAGTTATGTAGGGTGGAGTGGAGAACCAAATAGAGCAACAAAAAGAGGTGGTTTCACATTATATAGGGGCTTAGGATTTCAAGGAGTTGATGGTAATCAAAGAGGCAGAGGACAAAGTCAACTTGGTAAATTATTATTAGTAGCATCTTGTAGTGATAACCATGTTGGTTTTAAAGGTCTAAAAGGTAGGGAGGACTAGTTGGCACAATAGGTAGAGGTGTTGCCCCAATTTGTACTAATTGTGAAAGAACTCATTTTGGAGAGTGTTAGGGACCTAAAAGGCTTACTTGTTATACTTGTAGATATTTAGGCCATATAAGTCAAGATTGCCCAATGACAGGCACAACTGAAGGAGAGTCTCAGGTGGTTGGGCAGAGTAGTGTAGGAGAGAATGTTTATGACACAAGCAGAGACAAAGGGCGATGTAGAGGTAGAAGAGGACAATTTGGATCAACTTTAGTTTTTAGTAGTGGATAGGTGGCCTATAATCAACCTCATGCTAGAGTGTACCCTAGCACTTGTTAAGAGGCTCCAATAGCTCCTAAAGTTGTTTTTGGTATAATTTCTATTTGTGTTTTAGATGTTTATGTTTTGACATACTAACCCAAGATCCACACATTCATTTATGTTTTTAGAATTTGCATCAAGGGTGAATGGGGTAGTTGAATCCCTGGGATATGATTTATGTGTTTTGATGCTTGATAGATATAGTGTAATTGTAAATAAAGTATGTAAAATTTGTCCAATGCTAGTGAGTGGTGTCGTATTGCTTGCAGATTTGATATTAATAAACTATAGGGAGTTTGATGTTATTCTAGGTATGAACTAGTTTGGAAAACATCTTGTAGTTCTAGATTGTCACATTAAAGAGTTGGTGATCAGATATTCAAGACAACTAAGAGTTATATTTGTTGGGGAGCGTAAAATTGTTCCAATTTAATTAATCTAAACTATTTAGGCTTTTCAACTAATCAATAAAGGTTGTGATGCATTTCTAGCTAGTATGGTGGACACTAGTGTTCCTAGTTTGGATTTGGCAAATATTCCTATAGTAAGAGAGATATCAGGAGTGTTTCTTAATGACTTACCGAGTTTGCCAATATAAAGAGAAGTTGATTTTAATATCGAGACCTTATTAGGAGTGACATATATTTCTATTACACCATATCAAATGACAGTAATGAAATTATAAGAATTAAAGTAATAATTGGAAGAATTATTGGAAAAAGGTTTCATTTGACCTAGTACATCTCCTTAGGGGGCACTGGTGTTATTTATGAAGAAAAAGGATGAGAGCATGTGACTGCATATTGATTATAAATGACTAAATTGAGTAAAAATAAAGAATAAATATCCCTTACTAAGAATTGATGATTTACTTAATCAATGTCGAGTTGCAATAGTATTTTCAAAAATTGATTTGAGATCTAGGTATTGGCAGTTGATGGTTGCTAAGCCATACATTCCAAAAACTATTTTTTACACTAGGTATGGTCACTATGAGTTCTTATTTATGCCTTTTGGGCTAATTAATGCACTAGCAACATCTATGGGATTAATGCCTTCCAATAATATGTTAATCAGTTTTATGATTGTGTTTATTGATAACATTCTTATATACTTACAAAATCATGAAGAGCGCGAGCAACAATTGAGAATTGTATTATAGATCTTAGGAAAAGTAGTTATATGCCAAATTAAGCAAATGTGACTTTTGCATGGAACAAGTGGTCTTTTTGGAGCATGTGGTATCTAGACATGGTGTTTAACCTAACCTAGCTAAGATGAAAGCTATTTTGGAGTGAGATCTGCATAAAAATGTATTAGAGGTGTGTAGTTTTCTTGGGTTGGCCAGTTATTATAAATGATTTGTGAAAGGATTCTCCATTATTGCTAGGCCATTGATAAAATTATTAAGGAAGAATGTAGCATTTAAATGGGATGCTCGATGGTAGCATAGTTTTAAGGAATTGAAAAAGAGATTAATTACAACACCGATTTTGACATTGTTGTCAACAAATGGTGTACACTGATGTGTTGGGATGATAAAAATGTATCAAAGGTGTGTAGTTTTCTCGGGTTAGCTAGTTATTATAAATGATTTATGAAAGGATTCTCCATTATTGTTAGGCCATTGATAAAATTATTAAGGAAGAATGTAGCATTTAAATGGGATGATCAATGGTAGCAAAGTTTTAAGTAATTGAAAAAAAGATTAACTACAACACTGGTTTTGACATTGCCATCAACAGATGGTGTACACTAATACGTTGGGATGAGCATTAGGTTGTGTTTTGATGCAACATGGAAAGGTGATAACTCATGCTTCATAATAGCTAAGGCCTCATGAGTTGAACTACCTTACACATGACTTAAAATTGGTAGCCATTGTCCATGCCTTCAAAATTTTAAGGCATTACTTGTATGGAGAGATATTTTATATTCTGATAGATCATAAAAGCTTGAAATATATTCTAACATAGAGAGAATTGAACCTGAGGTAGAGAAGATGGATAGAATTGTTGAAGGACTATGATTATACTATTGATTATCATCTAGGTAAGGCTAATGTTGTTACTAATGCGTTAAGCCCAAAAGCCTTAGATGTTGTTGCTGGTATGGTTGGTTATAATTTAGTATCCTTTGTTAATCTTTGTGCTTTAAATTTGAAATTTGAGATTGAGAATGTGACAACATTAATGGCTACACTTTAGTCGAAGCCTGTGATAAATGATAAAATTAGAAAAGCTTAGATGAAGGATCCATATTTGTAGAAAATACTATTAAAGATAAGAAAGGCAAAAAGATTGATTTTTTAATTAAAGATGATAGGATGACAGTGATGGGTAGTTGAGTTTGTGTACCAAATGTTAATGGTTTAAGATTAGAGATTATGCAGGAGACACACAATTCATCATATGCTATGCACACTGGAAGTACAAAAATGTATAGTAACTTATAGTCACATTTTTAGTGGTCAATAATGAAGAAAGATATAGTTGAGTTTGTGTCAAGATGTTTAACCTGCCAACAAATCATGGCGAAACATAAAGCACTGATAGCTAAGTTGCATCCTTTACTTATTCCTATGTGGAAATGGGAGAAAATTTTAATGGATTTTGTTGTTGGTTTGCCTTAGACACAAAGAAGGCATAATGTTGTTTTGGTTATTATGGATATACTCATAAAATCTTTATACTTCTTGCCTATATGACAGACATATCCACTCCATAGCTAGCTAAAATTTGTTGCTGAGATTGTGATATTACTTGGCATCCCTATTTCTATTGTGTTAGATAGATATCCTCAATTCATTCTCATTTTTGAAATAGCTTACAAATTGCCTTGGGTACTCGTTTAAATATTGGCACTGCTTTTCATCCAAAGATGAATGGTCAATCAAAAAGGACTATTCATACATTAAAGGATATGATGTGAGCTTATTTGTTATAATTCAAAGCCAATTGGGATTATCATTTGCTATTAATGGAATTTGCATATAATAATAACTACCATTCCAACATTGGTATGACACCATATGATGCTTTATATGATAGGAAATGCAAAAGTCCAATTTGTTAGGATATTGAAGGGATGAGACAGTTAGAAGGTCTTGAAATGGTATAAGATATAATGGCAAAAATCCAAGTAGCTAGAAGATGCTTACAAGTTGCTCAAGAAAGGCAAAAGGGTATACTGATAGACATAAATGAGCAATGAAATATCAGGTTGGAGATAAAAGTATTTTGAAGGTTTCACTATGGAAAGGCATTATTATAATTGGTAAATAGGGAAAGTTGAATCGAAGGTACATTGGGCCATATAAGATTATAAAGAGAATTGGGCCTTTGGCATATCAGTTAGTATTACTGGCAAAATTATCTTAGAAACATGATGTCTTCCATGTTTTTATGCTTTGAAGGTATTATTCTGATCCTAACCATATCTTATCAAAGCCAAAGATCGAATTATCTGATGATATGACTTGTCATGAAGAGCCAACTAAAATCCTTGATCGATAACTAATATAGTAGAGGAATCGAGTGATACCAATGGTTAAAATGAGATGGAACCATCACAACCTAAGGAGATCACTTGGGAAGTAGAGGAACAAATGAGATGACAATATCTCTATTTATTCTTAAGTTATATTAAGTAAAATTGTGGGGATGAAATTTCCATAAGAGTGGGAGAATTGTAACATCTTCAACCTAATTCATTTGTATTTTAATTATGATATATTTGTATATATGCATTACATGACTTAAGTATGAATACTTGCATCATAGCATTTAAGGTATTTGAATATGAATATGATGTTTGCATAGTTGCATGATAACTTGTCATATGTTTTTATGCATGTTATAATATCTTAAATAAAAGTGTTTTAGATCTTATTGAAAGTGTAAGGAATATGGGGATTGGTAGATGGAAATAGGTGATTAAGGGATAAAAAAAAGGGACTAAAAGAGAAAATTTTAACTTTCAACCAATAGAAATAAGCCACCATGATTTTGTCCTATTAGAGTAAGTATAAAAATTAAATATCTCTCTCTTTAGGATCAAATTAGAAAAGAGAAAAGGGGGAAATATAGTAGAAGAAGGAAAGAAAAAGAAAGAGAAAGGAAAAAGGAAAGAAAAAATAGAAAGGAAGAAGAAAAGAAAGAAGAGAAGAAAGAAGAAGAAGAAGAAGAAGAAGAAGAAGAAGAAGAAGAAGAAGAAGAAAAATAAGAAGAAAAAGGAGAAAAAGAAAGAAGAAAAAATTAAATAGGAAGAGATCTTGAGGTTTCTAGCTTTGGTGAAAGGTCCTCGAGGCATTAAAGATGATATTGGGAATAAGCTAAGGCCATCCATAGCTTAGCTTGAAGGAGGAGGTAAGTAAAATATCTAATGGTATGCAAACATGTGATCAGTTAAATGTTATGAACTTATACTCGATGGATTCAAATGTTTTTTAATACGATGATATTGATGAAAGGATTGTTATATTGTTAAATTATTTATTTTTATGACATATTGATAAAATTGTGACTTGAGAATGGAAACATGTGGTGATATGATTTGCAAGGTTGATAAGTGTGGCTATTAGTCATTATATTGTTAGAATGTTGATGGATTTATAAATGATTTGCTTAAGGACAAATACTTGTTATTGTTAAGTAAGCAAAAATATTTGATAGCCTGTATGACAATGATTTATAGCTTGTATGATAATAACATATGATAGCTTGTGTGGCAACAAGATTTGATAGCCTGTGTGGCAATGAAATATATAGACTGTATGGCAGTGAAATATATAGCTTGTGTGGCAATAACATTCGATGGCCTATGTAGCAATGATATCCTATAACCTGTGTGACAACAAAATATAACAGTCAATATGACAATAACACTTGATAACCTATGTGTTGGCATTAAAGATTAAAAACTCTTTATTTTGTGCATGGATGAGATGATGAATTATTTATATTTAAATGCTTGTTATGTTATTTGTGATTGAACTATCACTATGTGTTTCCTTACTGAGTATGCAAGCTCACTACTTTGGATTAAATTTTCTTTCAAGAAGAGTATATTAAAGATGGCATCCAGTCTCCATTTTGAACTTGCTACTAGTAGTCAGATAGAGGTTGGACAAGCATGTAGTTTATTAGTATTTTGGCTTGTTTAGCCATATATATTTTGTTATAAATAGTTACTATATTGTGATACAATATATATACTATTTAAAATAATTGAAGAAAGTTCATTTAATAATAATGAAATTATCTGAAATAATTTTAATAATGTTATGTAACTTTAATGCTCCATACTTTATGAATGAGTTAATACATAAGTTTTGGAAATGATTAGTAATTAGGACATCATATTTGAAGCCTTGCAATTGTTGCTATTGTAATTACTTATTCCATTAGTTATGGACTTCTAAAACTGGTTGACATCTACTTTGAAGGTTGAAGGAGGCTCTGTCAAACCAGTGTTGCTAGTATCAAAATACCAAGCCAAGTCTTTTGGCCTAATATTGTATTTCTTCCTAAATAGCCTGAATTTAATTATGCCAGCTTCAACATAGGCATCACAATCATTCCCCAAAACATCTAAGTTAGTGAGGAATTCTATAATGAGCTCCAAGTAAAATGGTTCTCTTATATGGCAAAATTGTTCTCATCCTATCATTATCATTAAGTCTGTAACTTTCTCTGCCAAACTGTACCTTTATAAGTCATTCCATTCTAAGAATTTTTTGCCACTAAGATGTCTCTTTAATAGTTTTTGAGCCAAGAGTTTTTCTTTTTCATCTTTGAGATGAAATTGTTGTGTTATAGGATTGATTATAGGCTTTGAACTTGGTTTATTAGTATGCTATGTTTCAATGGCTTTCCCTTTGCCTTTAGATTTATGTGTTGTTTTAGCTTTCTTCTTTTATTGTGATTCCAAATTTGAAAGTTATGCACTTCTTTTCTTTTGTTAAGCAATCATAGAGGTAAGATTCTATTCTATTTCAAAGCTTGAGCTAGTGTAAGAAGGTTGAGGATTCTTCCTAGCTGGTTGTTTATTTCTCTTTCTGGATTCAGGTTTTGGCACCATGAGTGATTAATGCAAGGAAAATGCAAAAATTTGTAACATAAATTTAGAGAGAGATGAAGGTAATAGCAGAAGTGAAATGATTTTAAGGTTTTGGAGGATTTAAATGGAAGTTTAAAGGGTTCACCTTTTAAAAAAAGTATAATTATTGGGAATGTTCAATGACTGTTATGAAATAGGCAATGGTTATTAGACATGGCTATTAGCTTACTCTTTTAAGTGCTCTTCTGCCAACTTTGGTGGCTGGTTCGCAATAGCCATTGAAGTGGTGATAACGGTCATTGGTGATACATAATGATCATATAGACTAATAGAATAAAAAAGAAAAACTTAAATGTGACATAACGATCATTGTGAGATACATAATGGTCATTGGCCATGTTACTCAAACAAAAGCCTAGTTTAAAGTATATTTTTGAAAGGCATAATCATTTTGAAAGCTTAATTGATGAATGTTATTTATTAAATTCAATGAAATGATAATGAATTCAACTAATATTTTGGCAGTTTTATCCACAACATTCATAATTAAAATCCTTAGTTATTGAATCTAATGACTTCGATAGTGATTGAATATCATCACATACAACAAAGATTATAAATTAACTGAGAAGAAAATGAACCTGGTTGAAGCTGGTCTAAGGTATTTCCATCAATCATACCAAGTTATCTTTTGAAGAATTACATCCTTTCATCACAAAGAAGTTTAGTGAAAATATTTTCCAATTGATGGTTAATATCTACAAATTCCAACACAATATTGCCATTACTAACATGATAAAAAGGAAAGTGATGTCTAATGTCTATATGTTTGCTTCTAAAATGCTGAATGAGATTTTTAGACAAGTTTATAGTACTAGTGTTATCACATTTAATAGCAACTTATTTTACAACAACATTGTAATCAAAAAGTTATTATTTCATCTAAAATATTTGGGCACATCATAGGCCAACTGCTACATATTCAGCTTCAATAGTTGATAAAACAACTTAATTTTATTTTTTGCTACTCCAAGACACTAAGCATTAACCAAATAATTGACATGTGTTTGAAGTGCTCTTTCCATCTAAGTTACACCCATCAAAATCAACATTAGAAAAAGCATTTAACTCAAATGAAGAACCCTTTGGATACCAAAGTACTGAACCTAGCTTAGGAATTTGGTGAACTAAGGCTGTTTTGAAGATTACAAACACATCTACAAGCTAACTTTTATCCAAGTTAGTGTGTAAAATATTACAGGTACATCAATCTTTTGATTAAAGATGTTTGGAGAAAGAGTTTTGGTAAAAAAAACTTTAAGTATTCAAAGCCAATAGGTGTTGCCACTTTTTAACAGGCGTTGTAACTTCATCAATGGATGTTAAAGATTTACAATAGACATTGAAATGACACCCAAATAAGAGTAAAAGTCTCTAGACCTCTCAACTAATAACTCTCAAAACTTAACTGGCGTTGGATGATTTAAACACTTGAGCCTTGAAAGTTGATCTTCATAACGGGCATTGCAATTTCGCAATGGGTGTGGCTCATCGACATCTCAACAGACATTAGACCTAATGACTTGATTTCAATAAAACTCTAAAAGTCTCGACACGAGAATTGGAAAAGCTCTTAAGTAGAGCAAAAGTTTGTCGACCCTCTAACGAGGTACCTTCATAAGTGCAACAAGCATTGATTTCTCAATGGGCATTAGAAGCTTGCCAACAACTATTGAAGCATTGTAGAAAATCTTGAAAAGTAGAACATCAAGTTCACATCTTTCTTAAAGTTTTATAATAGGTAGTATCCATATCTCAAAAGGAGTTGAAGTTGAATTCCAATAAGCATTGAGGAGTTTCAACAGTCGTTGAAGGAATTAGTGACTAAAATATTAAGAAAGTCAAAGAAGGAGCGTTTAGGCAAATCTCTTTCTAACAACTAGTTTCAATGGCCATTTTAATGAGATCAATGACCGTTGAAGTTGTATTCTCACCCAACAATGGGCATAAAGACTGTCTAATAGGCATTGAATGACTACTCTGTGACATAGAGCGATAAACTTCTTTTTAATGACTAGTTTTGAGTGATAAACTTCTTTTTAATGACTAGTTTTGTGTCTTTGCCTATAAAAGGACCCTCCCATAACAAAAATAAGGAGAGAAAAATGATCAAAAGCAAGTATTTTTGTTGTGAAAACAATCTTTTAATAAAATGCATGAACAAGTGTGATCTAGCTTTAAGGGAAGATCATTGTCAAAAGCTTGTAAAAGTCATCTTCAAAACAGAATGAAAGAATAAGCCTTAGGACTTCTCTCAAAACTCTCCACCAAATCAAGCATTTCTTGTGAGTGCATTCTATATTATTTATTGCTTGAGTGAGAATGCCTTTTCATCATCTTTTAAGTTGTAAATTCTTTTGAGAAAGATTTTGGTTAGGAGATCTTAAAAGATCTAAAACCATCTTTGTGAAAAGGTTTAAGGTAGTACTTGTAAACTACTTTGGGAAACTATTTTAATAGCACTCAAAAGTCTACCTGTAATAGCTTGGTAGTGCCCAGAAACTATTATGTAAAGGTGGTTGATAGCACCTATAAGCTATCTAGATAATGAAAGGCTTTAATGGGAAAAGTAGAGGAGAGGACATTGGTAGGATTGTGCTAAACCTCTATAAATTGATTGTCTCGATTCTTTATTTTGTTTATGTATATATTATCATTTATTTTTACTTGCCATTGCCTTATTCAACCCTCCTTCTAGGGCACCAAGGGGCAATAATTGGTATCAGAGCCTATCTCTCTATCAAAACTTAAATGCTCAAAGTAAAGATCATGGAAAGTCATAAGGAATCACTATCAATCCATAATCCACTATTCTTCAAAGGAGATTTTTCTAGACAGTGAAACCATAGATTTATAGGACATTGTCAAAGAAGGAAGGGAAGTTCCAACTAAACTAGTTAAAGATGTTCTAGTGCCCAAGTCCTAGAGTGAATGGACAACAAAAGATAAGAAAGCAAACTTGAAAAATAAAAGAGCTATGCATATTCTATTTTGTGCAATCCATAAATCTCAGTATGCTAAGCTGTAAATGTGCCCATCAACTAAAGAAATTTCAAACATCTTGCAAACTCATCATGAAGGTACTAATGCAGTAAAAAAGAAAGATATAAATGCATATTTATATGTATGAAACATTTGTATATCAGCCTAGTGAGACCATCACTGAGATGTACAATAGGTTTATTGTCATAGTGGACATTGTTAAAAATCTTATGAAGTCCTACTCCAATGAGGATATGGTTGCAAAGATCTTAAGAAAACATTCCAAAGACAAGTGAGAAGTGAAGAAGACAACAACAAAAGAAGCTAACAAGCTGGAAGTCCTATCAATAGATAAGCTCATAGGAAAGCTACTACACAATGAAATCATTCTTGATAAGCTAGCAGAAAGCTTTGGAGTGAGAAAGAAAGATTTGGCCCTAAAAACTAAAGAGTTACACTCTGGATCCTCTTCTTATTCTTGTTTGCTAACATCTTCTTCTAGTGATGATGAAAACAATAGTGAAGATGAGCACGTTATGCTCATAACAAATAAAGTAAAGAAATTTCTTTCAAATCAAAAGAGCAAAAGGGCAAGGAGGTACAATAAACAAAGTAATAAGAGTTAACTCATTTACTATAGTGCAATAAGAGATGGCACATAAAGTTAGATTATCCCAAAGTAAAAAAGACTAAGTTCTTACCAAGAAATACACCTCCAAGAAAGATAAAAAAAAAGTGTATAAAACTACTTGGTATGACACAATTGACTCTGAACCTGATGAAGAGGATACTAAAAAGGAGATAGATAATCTTTGTCTCATAGCAATTGAGAATAAATTAGAAGAGTCCTCAAGTGAGCACTCTTATAGCAATCATAGTGACAATGATGATGAGCATGGGGTAAATCCTTTTGATTTTTATTCTAAAGATAAGTCAGATTCAATAATTACCAATTTTCACCAAGAAAATTGAGACTCCCAAGTCTAGCACCTCCTCTCTTAAGAAAGCGAACAAATCTTTAAAATATTATGCTAAGAGTCACGAGACATTGGCTAAGGAGGTTAAGTCTCTAACTGCCAAGAATTCTAAGCTCAAGGATATTCTTGACAAATTCACCAAAGAAAAGAAGAAATTAGACTCCATCCTGGAAATTGAAAGGAGCCCATCCATTAAACATGGATTAGGATATAATACTTCTAGTTCTACTACTCCTTCTATTTATAAGAAAGTATTTGTTAAGGCTAAGGAAGTTAGCATGCCTAAACGAATAAGAATGCAAATGATCTTAAGAAGGGAAATGCCAAGACAAATGGCGCAAAGGCTAAGTCTCAACCTATTCACTCACAGTTGAGACATGGTCCTCTTAGAACAAACTATGCTTACGTGTATCATTCTTATAAGCCCAAGACGTAAAGCCTCCAAAAGCACAAAAATTGCCACAATCATGCTTATAGATATGCACCTCACATGAGAATCAATCCTAAACACTTAGCTCAAAGGAATTACAAATCTCACAGACACCATATGCATCCTCCACTTAGAAATAGGACACTAGTCCACTATAATGGTGAGTTCCTTTTCTGTGGTATTTATGGCCACATTGCCTATCACTACCTTTCGAGAAGGCATGATAAGTAAATGGCTAGGTCTAACTCTCTAGGACCTAAGAAGATTTAGGTACCTATGGCTTGATTCTTCTTATTTTGCAGAAATGCTTGAAATCCCAAGTTGGAAAGCAAAATTGGTTTCTTGGCAGTGGATGTTCAAAGCACATGTTAGGAGAAAGGAAGTTATTCACACAATTAGAGAAAAATGAAGGACTTGAGAATGTATCCTTTAGAGACAGTGGGAAAGTCAAAATCATTAACATAGGTAAAGTTGGTAAGGATGTTGATTCACCTATCCTTGATAAAGTATTGCTTATTGATGGACTCAAATACAATCTGCTGAGTGTAAGTTAGTTTTGTGACAAAGGCCTTAGGGTTATTTTTGAACCACAAGCTTGTTATGTGACAAGGATGAGTGAAAACAAAATTTTATTCATTGGTAGGAAAATTCATAACACTTATATCATTTATGTAAATTCTCTTATTAACCATGATGTAAAGTGTCTAGTATCTATTGTGGATGAAGGCAAAACCTGGCATAAGAGGTTAGGACATGCTAGCATGGAACTCCTCAATAAGTTAAAAGGGAGAAACTTGGTTGAAGGTTTGCCTAAAATCAGTTTACAAAGGAAAAAGATTGTGAAGCATGTCAAAAGGGAAAACAAATAGATCTTCATTTAATGCCAAGAACAAGGTAAGTTCATTTAGACCTTTGCAATTACTTCACATGGATCTATTTGGACCTATTAAAATGTCTAGCTTATGAGGCATACATTATGCATTTATCATAATAGATGACTACTATAGGTATACTTGGGTGTTGTTCCTCCCTTACAAGGACTCTTATTTTGATGCATTTAAGACACCTTTGCCATAAGAATTCAAAACCAAAAGGATTTGAAGATCTCTTTAATTAAAAGTGACCATAGAGGAAAGTTTGAGAATGCTAAGTTCCATAGTTTTTGTGATGAGTATGGTATCTCACACAACTTCTCAACTCCTAGAACACCATAATAGAATGGTGTGGTAGAAAAGAATAATATAACTCTTCAAGAGATGGCTAGGACCATGTTAAATGAGTACAATCTTCCTAAGTATATTTGGATGAAAGCTATAAGCATTTCTTGTTATATCTTGAATAAAGTCCTACTTAGGCCATTGTTGAAGAAACTCCCTTTGAGTTGTCAAATAATAGGAAACCTAAGATTACATATTTTAAAGTCTTTAGTTGCAAGTATTTTATTCTAAACACTAAAGGCAACCTTATGAAGTTTGACTCCAAATCTGATGAATGAATTTTCCTTAGATTTTATACTACCAGCAAAGGGTATAGAGTCTTCAACAAAAAAAAAAAAACACTTATTGTAGAGGAGTCTATGCATGTTGTATTTGATGAATCTAACCTCACTTTTTTTAGAATATAAAAAGATGTTGATGATCTTACAAGTCTTATGAGTGAGCTGAAAATTGGAAAAGAGTGGAAAGATATGGACAAGCCACAAGAAATAAAAAGTGAAGAAAATATATATCAACCTTTTCCTACTCTAATTGAAGAGCAAACTCATCTGGAAATGGACTGGTTGTTCAAGAAATATTATCCATGAGATCTCATTAGTGATCTTTCAAGTTAGGTAACTACTACATCATCTTTTAGAAATACATGCACCAATCTAGCTTTTATTTCCCTTATTGAGCCTAAGACCATAGATGAGACTATTAAAGATGAACATTGGGTATTTGCTAAGCAAGATGAATTTAATTAATTTGAAAGGAACAAAGCATGGACTTTAATTCTTAAACCTAAAAAACATTCCATTATTGGAATCGAGTGGGTCTTTAGAAATAAAAGTGATAAGCATGGAACCATAATTTGGAATAAGGCTCAGTTAGTAGTTAAAGGCTATAACCAAGAAAAGGGAATTGACTTTGATGAGACCTTCACACCAGTAGAAAGATTGAAAGCCATTAGAATTTTACTTTCACTTGCATCTCATATGAATTTTATATTATATCAAATGGATGCCAAAAGTGCTTTCCTTAATGGTTATATTAATAAATAAGTCTATGTCAAACAACCCCTAGTTTTGAAAGCCATTGTTTTCCTAACCATGTGTTCAAGCTCACCAAAGCGTTCTATGACTTGAAGCAAGCTCCAAGAGCTTGGCATGAAAGGTTGAAGACCTTTCTTGTAAAGAAAGGTTTTTTCAATGGGTTGGTTGACACAATAATTTTATCTAAAAAGAAGAATATAAACTTATTACTTATGCAAATATATATAGATGATATGATTTTTGTGTAACTAATGTTTGCTTATGTGAAGATTTTTCCAAAGTAATAAAAAGTGAATTTGAGATGAGTATGATGGGAGAGCTTAAGTTCTTTCTCAAATTACAAATTAAACAAGGGAATGAGGGAATCTTCATCAACCATGCTAATTATACAAAGGAACTAATTAAAAGATTTGGCGTAAAGAATGACAAACCATGTAAAACTCCAATGAGCACCAACATCAAGCTAAGCACATATGAACATGGTAAGATTGTGGATCAAGCTGCACAAAGGTATGATTGGTAGTCTTCTTTATCTAACAATATCTAGGCATGATATTATGTTCAATGTATGCTTATGTGTTAGATATCAGTCTAATCTAAAGAAGTCTCATTTGCATGTTGTAAAACGTATACCCAAATACCTTATTGGTACCCCCAACTTAGGACTTTGGTATCCTAAGAGTTATTCATTTGAGTTAAATGAATTTTCAAATGTTGATTTTGTTCGGTGTACCTTAGATAGAAAAAACACTTTAGGCACTTAATTACTTGGTTAATGTCTAGTGTCTTGGAGTAGCAAAAAGCAAAATTAATTTATTTTGCTAACTGTTGAAGAGTATGAGGCATCAAGTCTTTGTTGTGCTCAAATCCTATAGATGAAGGAACAACTTCTTGATTACAAGGCTATTGTAAATCAAATAGCCATCAAGTGTGATAATTCTAGTGGCATCAATTTGTCTAGAAATTCCATTCAGCATTTGAGGAGCAAGATATAGATATAAGCCATCACTTTCATCGGGATGATGCTAATAATGGTGATATTGTATTAGAATTTATTGATGTTAACCATTAATTGGCAGATATTTTCACTAAATCTCTTTATGATGAAAGGATACAATTCATTAGAAGAGAACTTGGAAAGATTGAGTGAAGTATATTGAATTAATTTCAACAGGCTCTTCTCTTTCACCTTTGTTAATTCATGTATGATTATTGGTTGGTTGATGATTGATTTATTGCTTGAAATGATTATACTCTATAAGCTAAAGATTTTAATTGTGATTTATCTTGATCATTCCTATATTAATTGAATTCATGACTATATCATTAAGTTTGATTAATAATATACATCAGCTAAGTTTTCAAAATGATTGCATATTTGAATAATATGTTTTAAACTAAGTTTTGTTTTGGAAAATGTAGCCAATGACCATTACGTGTTTCCAATGACCCTTGCATTATTAGTTGCTGTCCTTAGGCACCAAGAAGGTTAGGCTAACACAAAACCTCCCTCAAGTGTTTCAACATGCTTACACTTAAACCTTTCCAAAAATGTTTTTACAGGCTAACACAAAACCTTACAATCTAGTGTTTAATGTTCACACCTAACACCTGTAAAGAAGATGAAGAAAATGAGTAGCAAAGATTGAGAGCTTTTAACACTTGTAATAAATTCCTTAGCAACCTTCTTCATGGTTGTTTTGTGGAGTATTTATAGCCAAACTTTACCAAAGAGACATTGCAGATCATAGCTCATCAAATCTTTGAGACATGCTTGACAAATTTTGCATTTAATGCTTGTCAGGATGAAATCACGGTCGCTATTGCCTTTCACGGTCGCGAAATCCAAATTCTTCAAGGGAAACCCCGTTTGTGTCTAACAACTAGTCCACGTGGCAACTTCTTATTAGTTCACTAGGAAAATATAGTTGTTGTCTTTTACCCACTTTCAGAAGTCGTGGTCGCAAATTTTCTTGTACAGGCTGCGACATAGGCCGTGAATCCATCTGCCAAAGTGGTTAACTTTCTTCCACAGGGATCGCGGTCGCTACCAGCAAGATGTCTCCACGATTTTTAACTTCCAACAGTCTTTTGGGACACTTGTCAAGCTGTGGTTGTGAACCTGCTTCCCTCTTAAATTTCTTTG
>CATIWR010306192.1:0-16642 GCA_949677035.1 Omphalea diandra | reverse complement strand
AATATATATATGTGTGTGTGTGTGTGTGTGTGTGTAATTGTTTAAATGCGAGTTCGATTGAAATTTTTTTGTCATTATTTTTTATACTTTTTTGCTTTCCATTATTTGGCTAATTTTCTCATTTAATTGGTATCTTATATCCTTCTTTATGACCCTAAAGTTGTGTTAGCATTAGGGACACTAATTTTTAAAAGAGATGGCATAAACTCTTTTACTTATGAGGAGCATAAATTATTTTCAATTATTATTATTTTAAAAAATTCAAGAATATTTTATGTTATTTTGTACTTTAGTATTTGTCATTCAAAAAATTGGTATTATATGACTTTATTTTTGGATTCATTATCTCTAACAATTGATGGTTTAAAACTTTTGTAGTATTGAATTCATTTATTTTGAAAGTTCGATATAATATCACATATTTGCATATCTTCCTTAATGAATGCAATTGTTATTAGAATTTGCATTCAACTTGATTCTACTTTTTGTATTTTATTTCTATTGATTATTAGTGCAATCATCTTATCTCCTCTTTTTCTTGTCCCTTACCTTATAGAATCCTCTCCTTTTTTGTCTTGATAATGAGGGAGAAGAAATTGAACAATAGAAAAATAAATAATTAATTATGAGAATAAAAAGGGGAATAGGAATGAAAATAACTAAGCATTACTTAAGGGGCAGTTTAGTGAAATGGTTGTATTAATCTTATTTTTCTTTTCTATTCAGTTTAATTATCAAAATAAAAAAGGAGGAGATTGTTGACCTAAGTTACTTGTCTAACTTAGTTACTTTCTATTTTGATATTGACAATCAAATAAAATAATACTAATAGTTTTCAATTAAGTGTAGTTTTATGGAAAGTTAGAAAAGTGTTTATACTTAAAAGCTTAAAAATTTTTCTAAGTCATGAACTGGCCCTAAAATTTGCCCCCAAGAAATGAGAATTGCGACCAAGACTGACAGATTGTGACAAAGATGGATTTGAACCAAAATGGATAGGCCATATCGCGACCATAATTTTGATCGCAAAAGGCAAATTGCAACCACTATCATAGAATCACGATCGCGATATTTTAATTAAGTGAAAGTGGCTCCAATGGATAATTAAAGAACCTATGAAGGAGTGCCATATGGCATTAGTTATTAGACACAGTCCAAAATCTCAATCTTGATTTTCCTATCTTGACCATGACATGGATTTCTCGACTGCAATTTAGATGTCTCAATCGGTATTTAAGTTTAACAGTGCATTAAATGCAAATTTTTAGCTATTGGAGAAAGATATAGGCATAACACCTTTATAATAATCATTTAGAGAGTGAAAGCTATAAATACACCCTTTAAAGGTTCGTAATGCATGGAGAACTAATTTCATTTATGGCCAAACCACTACACTTCTTTTAAACATCATATATTATTTTTTGAGATAATTATAAAGCTTTGAATACTATTGTAAGGTTTGGAGTAAACGTTAAACACTTAGGAATGGGGTTTAAAAGTGAACCATAAAAAACTCTTTTATAGGTTAAAGTTTGAGCCTTGGTTTGAGCCAAAACACTAAGTTAGGAGTGAGCTTGGAAAACTTCATGATACAAACATAGCTATAATAGAAATCCTAATCAAGGTTGGAGATTAGATGTGGGGTTTCTTATACCCATACCACTATAAATTTTTTGCGTTGTCTTCCTTCTCTCTTTAACTCTTTACTTTCATAATTTCTAATTTGTTGCGAATTCATCCCCCCTTCTTATTGCACAAGGACTAATAATTGGTATCAAAGCCTAGGCTCATGTTACCAGTTTAATTGCATGAAAAAAGATTATATATAACGAATAAAGGTATTATTCCTCACTTTTATGATAATGATTATGCTTATTCGAAGCAACAAATAGAGATCTATCTTGATAGTGGTCTCATCAATGTATAGGATTATGTACTTAAAGAGTGAAAACCTTTAACAAAGATGATTTAAGGAGTAGAGGTGGTGAGTCTAAAAAAAGAAAGGAGTGAAGAACAAAGAAGAGCAAATGGCATTAACAAGATGGCAATAACAATCATTCTTAGCTCTCTCTCAAGAGAAAAATGTGAAAGAGTTCAACATTGCTAAAGTGCCTATGAGATATGGAAAAATTTAGAGAACTATCATAAAGGCACTATGCAAATGACATTAAGAAGAGTTGTCATGCATGTAACAGAGTATGAACTCTATATGATGAAGGAAAATGAGAGCATCATTGACATGAGAACTAGACTTTTAGCTATTGTCAACATCATGAAGAAATATGGGAGACATGTTTCCAATCATGATGTTAGCACTAAAATCCTTAAGACTCCTATAAAAAAAATTTAGTGCTAGAGTGTGTAGCATTGAAGAATCCAATAAAGACATTGGTAAAATACCAATGATGTCCTTATTAGAAGTCTCGTCATTCATGAAATGGTAATTAAAAAGAATGAGAAGATGAAAAGTTGAGAGAGAAATAAAAAGAGAAGACTTTTGCTCTTAAAGCTATTTCAAAGGAGCAAAAAAGTGATGCAAGGTCTAGTGATAGTGATAAGAGCAAAAAAGAAGAAGAAAAGTTTATTATGTTATCAAAGAGGTACAAGGAGTTGGTGAGTAGGATAAAAGAAAGAAGAAACCAAAACAATGTATCATCCAACTACAAGGAAAAAAAGAAAGGCTTTAAAGCTAATTGGGATGATGACTCAAGTGAAAAAGAGGAAGATAATGAAGTTGCAAACTTTTGCTTTAAGGCTCAAGAGGACTCTTCTAAATACACCACTAATTGTTTGGGAGGTTAGGATGTTGACATAAAAAAAAAAGATATCATAAGGCCAATAATATGTGAAAGACATTAAAAATAAGGTATAACATGATGGGGAACACATAGAGTTGACCTTTCTCCCCATTTCCAATCAAAATATCCTTCCAAAGGATAGTAAATGGAATGAATTAGCTAGAGAGCTAGTCACCCTTTTCATGGTGATGATGATTAAAGCAACAATAATCAAATAATAACAAAAATCAAATAATAACAAAAATCATAAGGCTCTTAAGGTCATAGGAATCATAAATTCCTCTCTTATTCATGGCCAAATCGATGCCAAAATATAAAGCATAACATACAAGAGAATATGAAACATAGAAAAATGAAAGATTAAGATATGACAATAATAAAATACAACTTAAGACTAGATCATTGCCCTATTATTTAAATGAATAGGGGTCCTATACCATAAGGCTTACCTTTATTTTGTCAATAAAGCTCACAAGACACCCATAATAGACCTTAGGGGAAAAAAGGAGTAGTACAGAGAAGAAAAAGAATTTACAATCTATTCCATAATAAAAAAGGCCTGTATAGACCAATAGGTGGTTTGTATAACCTTTTTAGTGGTCTTTTCATATCATAATAGGTCTATATAACCCATCAAGACTATGTTTTTGATAAAAAAAAAAAAGAAAGGAAAAGAAGGAGAGGGGTTAAGGGAGAACTAGGATGCTTCTTTCTTATTGATTTATCCTCATAGGCAGTATGATATAATTAATCCTCTAAAATGCAAAGGTTTATATGCAAATGAATACCATTAAGCTTAGGGAACCATCTTAGATCCTTCAATGAGAAGGGGCCTACATGGTTATGTGTAGAGGCAATGTGTCTGAACATGTGTATGCCCTTTTCTTGTTCTTTAAAGCATGGTCACGTTATACGACTGTGTCATTCTTTTAACCTACATTTCGTGATTTTGACCATCTATATGGTCGTATGTCTTATCCTCCCATGGTCATATTTTCATTCTTTACGTCTTTTAATATAAAATGAAAGCAAAAATATGTAGGAAACACAAGATTTAAATCAAAACATATTGAAACACCATAAACATGATTAAACATGAGAAAGGTTAAGTAAAAGGATTAAAGAGAACTTCCTTAATCTTATTTTAAAGCTTATATGTTTTCTCCTTTAATCTCCAATACAACAAAAAACACAAAATCACATGGCAGGACAAGATGCAATAAAAGGAAAATGAAACACACAAGTAAAGAATAAAGATAAAACAATAAGGAATTACCCCTACAACAAAACAAAAACTCTCATAAGCAAATGAACTTAGATTAATTTATTACTTTGAAAAGCAAACTCACTCATTCATGGATAATTAGAAATAACAAGGCCATTTTTACTTATACATCTAAACATTCGTCTAACTAGACATTTAATAAACATAATTATGATGTAAAACACATTAGATTACAATTGCCTTTGCTAATTAATAATGAGAGGAATAACATTAAGCACATAAGATCATTAGGATTCATCTTTTTTTCAAGCACATTATTTTTCTTCCAATTTTTTTCTTTTCTTTTTTGAAGAGTTTATATGCCTTTTTATACAAATACTTCATTTAAAATGCTTTTCATACTCATGCTTTTAGTTTGGCATTTTACGCAAAAATCAATATTGATCATGAAGATTCCTGATTCCTAAGCATCTCAAAAACATTGAAGTAGTTATTTCTCTTTCTTTTGAACTTATTTTGATTATTCCTAAATCATATCTCTTAAATTACTTCATCATAGCTAATTAACAAAAAATAATACTTCATCATCACTAATTAACAAAGCACAATAACAATCAACTTTTTTTTTTTTCATTTAAGCTCATGTAATTATATTTATTCATAGCTTGCTAAATTACTTGTTTCAATACACATGCATAATATAATATCATTTTATTCCAACCATCCTAAACTCATAAGTTATCCTCTTCAATTAACAATTAACTCAAGATTCATTTATCTCAAATTTATCTTAACAATGACATCTCTTTCATATTAACCCATAGTGATTATCAAATAAAGCTTAACTAAGCTATATATCTTTGCAAAAATCACAAAATTTTTTTATTCATTTAGCCTTGTACATAGGTGCAATCATCATATAAGTCTAAGAATGAGATCATAATCCTCCCCTTTACACTTAAATATGGCATTGTTAACCAAAAATGTAAACAAAGGTAATAAAATAAATACTTCCTTATAATCTTAGTGGAAGGTTGATTTCATCTAAATCTCTTAATGCCTTCAGTCTATACTCTTATGAACATTTGAGAAAATAAGAAAGATCAAGTAGCTAATCCAAAATAAACAAAATCAAACAAAAACTAACTAAAAGAAATAAGAACATGCAAACGAAAATCCCACTAAACTTGTACCTCTTTACATTGCTCATTGGTGTCGTACAAACATAAACACATAACATTGGTTAACATGCACTTTACAACACTCAAACATTAGACTTAATAACAAGAAAGCAAGTTTAATCCAT
Source organism: Omphalea diandra (assembly GCA_949677035.1). Taxonomy (NCBI): domain Eukaryota; kingdom Viridiplantae; phylum Streptophyta; class Magnoliopsida; order Malpighiales; family Euphorbiaceae; genus Omphalea; species Omphalea diandra. Next base: position 11,313 of record CATIWR010306192.1, on the reverse strand, counting down.
TACAATGGAACATGACATCAATAGTGATAAAAACCAAAGGATAAACTCTAAGACATGACACATCAAGGTGAATTCGATGGAGAAGGTAAATCAATGTTAGTTCTTGCAAAATATTGGTTTATCTTATATTCATAGTGCCTTTGCACCCTTTCTATCCTTTCTAATCTAACATCCATGGTATCTAGCCTTTGAAGAACTAGGTTCTAAGGCCCCTCTTCAATTGCATTAGGGTTTTCATTTTATGGGAGAGTGTTGAAAGGTGAAACTATATGTTGGACAAGGTTAATTTAACCTATGTTATGAACCTCTTTTGATCTTGACAATAAAAATTGATCAATTGTAATACTTTTATTTAGTGTTTTTTTTTTTGCAAATTATAAGTTAGAATTTTTAATTAGAAGTTGGATGAAGTTCAAAATCTCCAACCTTATAAAGATCACTCTAATTTGTGGTGTGTATATGGTAAATCGTGACTACGAATCAATCACAAGAAAGGATAAAGCTAGGACAGAAGAAATCACATGATATCTCGTTGTCGCGAACCAGGCAAATATTGCTAAGCCTTAGTCATAGAGGAATTCGAGGTGAGTGTCGCGTCTTAGTCGTGACCGTGACTTTCACAGTGATAAAGGAGGGAACCAAAGCCACAATCATAGCATGCCAACTGTCCCAAGTGTTCATTCAAAGATAAAAAATCATGAGATCAAAAATTCGGTAACAACCGCGACTCAAGGAGTTGAAGTTTCCTCTTCAAATAGAGGAATTTATGGTCTCGGTTGCTCCCAAGGCATGGTTGTCTCATGACCGCGACTTTTGAGAGTGGTTAGAACACAATGGCTATATTTTCCTGGATGACCAACAAAAAGCTGACACGTGGACTAGTCGTTAGACACAAATGAGGTTTTTAACCAAAATTTTCAGCTCCTCTATGGAAATTGGAAATTCACAACTGGGAAATGACAGTAGCGACCGTGACTTCAGCTTGACAAGCATTTAATGCTGAATCTGCCTGGCACATCTTGGAGATTTGTTGATAGTTTTAGTCCATTGTCTCTTTAGTGGCTATGATCTATAATTACTCCACCAAACAGATGTAAATGTAAGAGAATTCATTAATTTGTAACCATGCTCTTACTAATTTGCTACTTATTCTTTCAATTATCTTTTATGCTTTAGTGATTGTTTGGTGTGAGTAATAAACATCATTGTAAGAGGTTTTAGTGTAAGCCTTGAAAACACTTGTGAGAGATTTTAGTGTGAGCCTTGAAAACACTTATCAGAGTTTTTTGTGTGAGCCTAGAAAACACAAGTTGTAAAAGTTTGGTGTAAGCTTAGAAACACCTATTGAATTGAGTGAAACACCCAATTGTAGAGAATTGGAGAGTGGATGTGGGGTTAGTTAACACCCGAACCACTATAAACACTTGTGTCAATTTCTTTCTTCTCCTACTCATGTTCTTAAACACATTAACCCACTTTTTAATTTTTAAATTAAGCACCAATTCAATCCCTTTTCTTGGTGCCCTAGGCTAATACTATGGGAATGACTTCCTTTTCATTTTCTTCATTTTCATCTTTACTTTCTTTTTCTAAGTTCCTTTGTTTTGTGATTTTTGGTGCTCTATTTTTGAATATCACAATCCTTATTCTTTTTAATGTAGTGACATTGAAAGGTTCCATTTTGGGCGAAGCTTCCTCATCCATTTGATTAGGATTAAAATTACATAAAAAGATAGCCAAACTAGTAACTATGTGTCTTAATCTTATTTCTTGCTTAGGATTTTTATTACCCTTACCATATTTTTGGAAAAAATGATGTGCAGTGGAAATCTTCAATTTATTTTATGCACACCACATGAAACAAAGCTCTTGTTTAGAAACTTTTGTTTATTCTTTCTTTTCAAAAATAACAAAGGCTGTAAACTTTTTAAGAATCATCAAACACCTAGCTTTAATTAATCCACTTGAGGCTTAATGAAAGTTCAACACCTCAAGTCCTAAAATATCTTGCAAAATGCTCTTAACTTAAAGTTTTAGGGTGATCATATATGTCTCCTTAATATAGAAGCTAAATGCATCGCTCATGGTGTTTTGATCAATGGCATATTACTTGCCAAAAAGTCTTCAAACTAAAGATGTTTTATGCTTATTCATAAAGTGAAGTATTGAAAAGAACTGAAGATTGAGTCTTTTATAAGATGGAAGTGGTGTGAATGCAAATTTAACCCAACCCAACCTTTTTAAGAGTTCTTTCATCCTATCAAGGATTTTTAGTTACATCAAAGGTGGCTCTACCAAAAACCTATATGCAAGATGCATCTTAGAGTTAAAAGAGAGGAATTTCACACCTTTTTCATCATTATAAATGGGGAAGGAAGTATTGTATCCTGATGATATGTCTCAAGGACCTTTTTATTGTTGCTTTCCTTTTTACCTTTATGAAGATGCTCTTAAACACATTTTGAAGAGATAAAAGATGTGAGAGCGTGGTGGTGGTGGTTGTGGATGAGTTCATAAGCAAAAGAGAATAGCTAAAAGATATAGAGAAAAGTGATGCTCAAAAGACTTCTATTTACTGTTTAACTTTGGAAGAGTGTTTGAATGAATGTAGATGAGAAAACCTTGCTTATAGAGGAAAAAGGCTAGGTTTTAGTTAAGAAAGATTTGAATTTCAAATTTACTAAAAAATCCCCTAAAATCCCCTCCAAGGGCACCATTCACTAAGTCATTGTAGCCTATGACATGTGTAATAACAACAATAGTGCCACACTCCATCCAAAACATCCTAAAGTCATAGGTTACAACTCGAGTTGTAGTCTACGACACCGTCGAGCCTCAAGCCCGTCGAGCTAGCCACAACCTATAACTTTAGGTGCAAGCATGATAGTGGACAACTTTGATGCCTTTGAATTTATGCAAAATTAATTCTCCCATTACAAAATATCATTAAACACATAAGCAATGATATAATTCATTGAATTAGGACTTCCATAATGCATAATCCATCTCTAATCAAGCTCTAAATATGAAATGAACATTAAATAACATGAAACATATATTAAAAACTAAAAATTAATATCAATAAAATCCTAATTAGCATTAACAAACTCTAAAATTAAAAGCAAACACACTAAAGGAAAAAAAAGTGCAAAGTTCTAAAGCTTAGAAAACTAACATCCAAGGGATTACATCTTTAATTTAAGAACATTGAAAATTCTTCCTACTTTTTCTTAGGCCTTCCTCTGCCCCTCTTAGCTTTAGGTGGCCTCCCTCTTCCCCTTGTTGAAATGCAAACCTCCATTAGCTTTACTCCTTATTCCTCATTACTTAAAGAAAGGTCCTTCATTTCAATGGTGTTGGGAACTCCTCTAATCATGCATTCCATCACTACTATTTGCATGAGAAAAATGGGAACTCATTAATTTTCAAAAAGGCTCAATGATAGTAGTAGAAAGTAACTGCTTGCTTCAGAGTTATAGTTGATATGGGTGGAGGTTAACTTCCCTAGATAATAATGGTGGTAAGGGTAAGGATTGTTCTTCCTTAACTTTTGCTTGGAAAGAATCCATTTGGGCTTTTCTAATTTTTACAATAGATGAGGAATATAGTAGAAGCTATTTCCTTCTCTATTTATATGTAATATTACTCTTCTAATCATAATGGAATATGGTGTTCTAGAACACTTAGAATCTTCTACACACCTATCCTACATAGAAGAACTAGTAACTTCATCTTAATTACTAGTTTGACATAAAATTCAAATGATAATAATTTTAGCAAGCATTAATAAAATTTTTAGTGAAAAAAAATATAGGCAAGTAAAATAATAACACACAATGCACATCAAATATTAAATGAAAATATTACCACCCTTATTTTACAATTTTCTTCAATTTGCTTGCTTTGAATGTCCTCCTTTATCTTTCATCTTCTTCATGGCAACCCATTACAAAAGATGAAGAACTTTTTCAAAAAATTTAACTTACACTAACTAAGTAAAGAATAAGTAAACAAATTGTAAGAAAAATTAAAAACTTGGGTAGCTTCCTAAAAGCATTATTTTAAGGTCTTGTAGCTTGACCCTTTTCCTTCTTTAGATAGGTATGGTGGCAAAGTTAAGGACTTCTTCATGATTCTTCATCTCCATCCTATAATAAGGGTTAAGATATTATCCATTCACTTTAGAAATGTCTCTTTTTTTTTCTTAATGTCAACCGTTCCATGTGAGTATATTTTCACTATCGTGTAAGGTTCCTATCAATTAGATTCAACTTTTTAAGGAAAAACCTCAATCAAAAGTTAAAGAACAATGCTTATCCTTCTTGCAAGTTACATTGCATAATGTGCTTGTCATGCCACTTCTTTTTCTTCTCTTTATAGATCATGGCATTTCATGGGCATCTAATCTTAGTCGGGGTTGTTTTTCCTTTTTTCTCTTTTCTCACCATTAATCTTGTCAATTTTCCAACACCTCTCTTCCACAATTGGTGTCTTTTTGGTCTTGTGTACATCAAACTCTACTTATTCATGCCCCACTATAAGGTTAACTTCCCTAGCTCTAAATCAATAAGTGCTCTTGCCGCTACTAAGAATGGTCTCCTTAAGATGAGGGGTATCTCATAGTCTTCTTTAAAGTCTAGTACCACAAAATCTACTAGAAAATTTAACTCATCCATCTTGATAAGGATTTCTTCAACAATCCTAATAGGATATTGATGAATCTATTTGTTAGTTGCAAAGATATCTTTATTTTCTTTAGCTTTCATATCTTCAATTCCCTGAAAAGAGATAAAGGAATCAAAATAAATACTAGATGCAAGATCATAAAGAGCTTTATCAAATTCTAATTCACCAATTTCACAAGGCATAATAAAACTCCTTGGTTCCTTGACTTTTTGGGGAAGCTTGTTTTGAAATATGGCACTACATTCTTCTGTGAAGGTCACTACTTCACACTCTTCAAGCCTCTTATTATTGGAAAATATGCCTTTGAGAAACTTAACATAAGAAGGCATTTAACCTAATGCTTTAGAGAATAGAATATTGATATGATCTTCTTGAAGACTTCAAGTAATTTAGAAAAATCTTTGGTTGTTTTGTCATTTCTTTGACTCTTTAATCTTTGAGGCAATATAATGAGAGGCATATATGGTTGAACCTTTGAAGGTGGAAGATAAGCTTTTTCCTCCCTTACTTCATGTGATTCCTCCTTAGGTTCTTCTTTTTAACTTTCTTTTCTATTTGTTTACCCTTTAAGCTATTTAACTCTATTTTCAACTTTTTTTCCATTTTCCAAAATGATGGCTTTCACATGCTCTTTATGATTGACCTCTGAATTAAAGGGTAAATTCCCCTCTTGCAAAGATGACATAACATTTACCAACTGTCCCACTTGTACCTCTAATGCATGAATAGATGAAAAATGTTGTTTACTAATTTGATGAACTATAGAATCTAGCCTATTCAAATTGATCTTATGCATCCATCCTCTCATTTGTTTGATAATAAATTTCTTCATCATGACATTAAAAACTTGATTTCTTATCCTATTATTGTTGTTCTTGAAAACCTAGGGGTTATTGTGGTATAAAGGCATTGTTCCCACTTTAAGAAAATTTTAGATGGTTTCTCTAACCATGATTATAAGAATTAGAATAAGGATTGTTGCATTGCCTATTGTTGAAATTCCATACAAAGTTCACTTGTTTTGCATTCAAAGAAGTAAATGAATTACCCATATGGCAATTGGTACTAACATGTTCACCTCTTCCATAAAGCTCAAATGGTTGGGGAAGAGATAACATTGCAATTTATGGCATTGATTTGCTTGGATAGGTTGGCTATTTATACTTGCATAATGGTTAGTTGATTAACCTCTAACATTCTTGATACTTTCCTTAGCACCACTCTTTCAATTGGCCATTAATAACTATTGGTGGCCATCTCCTCAAGCAATTGGTAAGTCGTATCTTTCACCTTAGCCATTAGAGCATCACCTGTAGCAACATTTAGTGTACTTCTCAATGAAGGGCTCAAACCATTCTAGAAAGTTTGCAAAATGAGCCACTTGGATAAACAATGTTAATGGCACTTTCTCAACAATTCCTTCAATCTATCCTAAGTCTCATAAAGAGACTTTATTTCCATTTGAGCAAAAGAAAAGATGTCATTCCACAATTATGCTATCTTAATTGGAGGATAAAACTTATTTAAATGGGCTTATGATAATTTCTCCCATATGGTGATCAACCCTAGAACCAATGAATGATACCATGACTTGGCTTTCTCTTTAAGTGAAAAAGGAAACAATCTCAATTTGATAGCATCATCTAAAACTCCATTTTACTTGAAGCAAATCTCTAAGAAAGTTTTTCTACGAATGTGTGGATCTTTATATCGTAAATATACAAACTAATTATTTTGCACCATCTATATTATTGCAAGGTTGATCTCAAAGTTGTCGGTATTAACAACTACTCTAGCAACTTTGGGTTATAGTCTATTGAGCAATGGAATGTTATAGTCTCTTATAGGCCTCTCATTCATTGGGTTGTTCTCCATTAGATTCCTTATATTATGTTCTTCTAATCTTTGTCTCCTTATACCCACTATAAGAGTTCTTTCAATCGTAAGATCAAAACATTCAAGATCTTGCTCTTCTAGGTCCAGACTTATAGTCCTTCGCATGTAATATGAAGTTTTGCACCTAAAATCAAACAAAAAGACAAGAAAATTTCAGAGTAAAAATTGAATCAAATATTTCAATATTGAAGCATCAAATAATGCCAAAATCTTTAAATCAAATTTCATAACATATTAAATCTAAACCAATCAATAAATCCAAACTCACTTAGTGTCTTTTATCCCTTAAAATATTCTTTAAACCCACCATGCAAAATACCATAAGAGGTTGGTGATCAAAGTAATATAATGCACATATATATGTGTGGATATCATCCTATAAAGACAAAGGCAATAAACACTGAAATTTGATGATGCTATTTTTATATGGATACCAAATATTTGAGAGGATATTTAAACTACTAATGCAATGAAAATAAACAAAATTGACAATTGAATAACAAAATGACAAAAGCACTTAAGAAAGAAAACTTTATAATAAAACACCTAGGAAACTTGATCTTACCAATGGAAAATCATGAAATCATTAATCATTTAATGATATGTTAGATTAAGGGTTACAACTATTAATTGTCTCTCTAGTGATTAAATCCTCTCTCTCGAGTAGTCACTTAACTTGTAAACATTTCTCTAGATCCATCTCTCAATATGAATTAGATATGTATTACCATATTAAATCTAGCAATCCTTTAAGTAATAGCAATAGATTAAGTAGGTATCTCTACTCATCAATTAACATGGGGGAAATGATTTTAGGTATATTTTAATTTATAATCTCTTGATTTGTAAATGAAACATAAATCACGTAATTAGTGATCAAGCAATCACAAGCTTTAGGTTCAAGAATCATTTACTTGCAAAAGAATAAAATCCCAACATAGTTGTTGAAATCATAAATCAATTAATCAATCAATATTCAAGGCAACATTAAGGTCCTAAATCAAAAGATAGAGTCTAACATACTAACAAAATAAGATAAATCTAAAAGTAATAACATCATCTTAAAAAATGAAATGAAAAATAGAAGAAGGAAAGATGAAATCTCCTAATTGTCTTGATAGATCTAATTTTCTTCTTCCTTGATCCAATGTTCTCTTAGACTATTGCACTTGATCTTATATTATAGCTTGTTTCTCCTATCTTTGCTCTAAAAAATGCCTATTTTGAGTATTAAAAAGATCTTTTTTTTGCTCTTCCAATATCTTTACAAAAAATCCTTGGAGTTAGCTTTAAATACTCCTTAAAAAGTGCTAAAACAAAGGCTAAAAAGTAGTTCACAATGCGCCCTAGTTACAACCTATGACTATAATTGTACGCATAACAGTTAATGTTCTTGAAGGAAAGTCGTAGCCTAAGACCTTAGATGTAGGCATGATAGATGGCTTTCGCTCTTCACTCATCTAAAAATCTGTCTTAGTCTTTAAAGTTGCCATCTCTACTTGTTTTGGCCTAATTCGCTCTAAACTTGCTAAAACACCTATAAAGCATCTAAGTTCAAAAATAACATAAATTAACTTAAAACAACTTAATTTAAACATAAATTAACATCAAATCAAGCTCAAATATCATCAAATATCTAAGTATAAATTATTAGACTAAGTCGACCAAACTTTAATCAAAGCTCTCATTTGACCTTGATAATGTAGATTGAAATGTTCTAATACCAATTTTAAGTGTTATTCTTATAGAAAACAAGTTAGGAATACATTGGAAGTCAAACAAAAGTGAAATTGTCTAAGTGTCAAACGAACCTTAAAATTGTGACCACTACAAGCATATCTCGGTCGCAACTTTAAGAAAACATAAAACCTAAAGCTTTAGTTTGTTTCACAGTGGAATCACAGTGAGCTCACGATTGTGACTTCAAAAGACTTCAAAAAGCTCTCTAATGGTCACTCGGGAAGCCAACTGAGTTGTGCCATGTGTCTTAGGGAACATTAGGTGATTAAAAGTTCGCGATCATAACAAGTGGTAGTGATTGTGATTCTCTTTCAAAAAGGAACATAATCCTTCGGTTTGATTCATAGTGCAGGTTGTGTCTTCCCTAATCTAGTAGTATTCCAAATCACGATCGTGACATTAAGTAGCGATTGTAATATTTATAATCCATTGAAAAGTTACAATGGCTAGTTTTGAAGGACCAATGTTTTAGAGCCAAGTGTTACTAGTCATTAGACATATTTAAAGATTACAACTAAGAAATGAGAAAATCTAGAATGAATTGTCAATCATGACTATAAATTCTTGGCTCGACCGCGACTTAACTTTGAATGGCGTTAAATGTAGGAATTACCACCTTAACTTGAAAGATTTGCAAATAATTTTTTTTTGTAACAATCTTTGGTGGTTAGAACTTATAAATACCCTACCAAATGTCTTTGAATGTAAAAGGATAGCCATTTATTATGTCCAAACTCTTTCACTTTTAATTTTCAAAGCTTAAACTTATAAATTCTTTGTGCTTTAGTTGTTAAAGGTTTAGTGTGAGCCTTAAACACTGTAACATCACTATCTACATTCATTCGCATTATCACATGAATGTATTCATTGCATAAATGATATGAAACCCACATGAACATATGCATTGGATAAATAATCATTTAAACATGTGAATTGTAAAAGCACGACAATGACACTTACACCGTTGCATTTGGGGACACTTGAACATATATGTAGTGTTTGTATAGTTGCATGACAAATTATTTTATGTTATGTGCATGTTATATTATCATAACTAATGGTGTTTTAAAGCTTATTTAAAAGTATAAGGAGCATCTAGGAATTAGGAGATGGATGGAAGTGCTTAAGGAGTGAAGAAGAGGGACTAAAAGCCAAACTTTTAACTTTCAACCAATAGGAAACCAGCCCCCAATCTTTTGTTTTATTTAAAATAAAAATACAGACCATCAGGGTCTCGTAAGAGAGGAGAAGGACGAAATACAACAGAAAAAGGAGAGAAAGAAAGAAAGAAAGAAAGAAGAAGAAGAAGAATAAGGAGAGGGAGAAGAGTGAGCTACCTAAGACAGAATCATAAGGTTTTCTGGGACAATAGGTAGGTTAATTTATCTTCTTCTCAATTGAAATTAACCTCTCATAACATGTTAATCATTCATGGTTAGGGAGAATTATGGAGTAATTGACGTAGATCTCTTGGATAGAAGTTGTAATCCAAGAGAATAAGAGCTGATTCTGTTAGTTTTGCTGTTAGAGCAGAATTTTAGACCCATAATTTTGTAACCATAGAAGAGGAATTAGGGAAAGTGAAAAATACAAAAGTTGTAACTTTATGTCTCATATAAATTCCTATGAAACAGTTTTGCTTGATTCTGTGTGAGTGAGGAGATATGGGTCCTTCAGTAGGGCTGGGTCACATACGAATCGAGATGATCTTAGTCTTCTATTTTCTTATATTTTGATGGCCTTATATTCTGATTTTGACAAAGTGCAAAAAATAAAACTTGTAGCTTTATATCCCTTATAAATACCTGTAAATAAGTTTTGATCAATTTTCTGTGTGGAAAGAGTTATGGCTCATTGATTGGGACTGACCCTGTACCCATATGAAACCCCACCTTTCTTTTGATTCTATTTTCCAAGAATTTGATGGCCATAGATTTAGAATTTGATAATGGTCCAAACTTGAAAGTTGTATATTTATGTCTGATCTACATACCTATGAAATATTTTTGCCAAATCCAACATAGTTGTTAAGATATTATCCCTTTATCATGACTGTTCGTCAACATGTTACAAACCTGCTCACCTTGAGATTAGTCCTTTGTTTTGTTGACCTTATATACTGAATAAGATAATGAGTAAAACATGAAAAATGTTCATTTATATGTTTTGTAACTGAAGGTAGAATATTATTGCAATTGGACTAGTACAATGTGAGATATGCCCAAGAATGTAAGACCTACTCAGACTGAGATGACATTACAATAGGGCAGAACTTAAAAATTCACCACATTTTTTGTGTATCTGATATTAGCCTGAAATTTGAATATGTTGTCCCATTAAATGTCTAGTTTGTTTGAAAAAAAGAATCAAACCATTTGGATAAGTATATTGGGAGTTATTGTTGTGATTGTGTAGCAAGCTCAAGCTGCCATATAAGAAAAATATGTATAAACACTAGGTACACTTGCATGAATCATGCCATAACTGCATACCAAGCATTCATAATCATTTTGAGATACTTATAACCATGTATGTATCAAATGTTAGGATCTCAATACTTTGAAGAAGCCCTACCATAAAGGTTGGTCATATCAAAAGGTGAGTAGAAACAATAATTGGATTCAATGGGTGTATATGATAATTGTATGATATGATTATACTCTATTACATGTATATATGATTGAATTGTTATATGTTACATGGAAATAATATTATTATGTTCTATTACATGTATATATAATTGAATTGTTACATGTTACATAGGAATACATGCCAAGTGAGAATTAAAAGCTCTTAACGATTACTTGGCATATCATTTGTGAATAAGCACTTACATATGGAACTAAAAGGGGCGTTGTGACCGACTTGTCAAACACTTGCAAATCACAAGAAGATGGACCAATAGGTCCCAAATCATATGTCAAATGAATTACAGGAAGATGGACCAATAGGTCCCAAATCATATGTTACATGAATCACATGAATATCCCG
>CATIWR010306191.1:0-44277 GCA_949677035.1 Omphalea diandra | reverse complement strand
TTTTTTTTTTTTATTTTTTTTAAAACACATTTTTTGTTGTTTTTTTTTTTTTTTTTTTTTTTAATTTTTTTTTTCACTCCCCCCCCCCCCCCCCCCCCCCCCCCCCCCCCCCTCCCCCCCTCCTCTCCTTTTTCTCCCCCTTTCTTTTAAGGAAATGGGTGATAAAACCATTGCATTTGGGTGAGGATTTATTGTCCAATGATCTTAATTTTAATGATTATTATATTATTCTTATAAGGTTTATAGTCCTATTTTGGTTGTTTTACTCATTTCCTTATTCTAGCTTACATATTATATATTCCATGGATAGGAATGCAATCTCTTTTGCTCTTGGCACATCTAAATTGTTTAGGATAGATTGGTAGTGAATCCTAACATCCTATGACCTTTCATTTTTTTTACTCCATATTCTGCCTAAATATGTTTACATTTCCATATGCATGTCTTATACACCATTCACCTTTATTGATGCACATTCATGTTAATAATACACTTTTTTACCATTTGATTATTGTTTGAGCATGATGATGTGTTGTGGATAGTAGAATGAGACTTTAATTATCCCTTTAATAAGGTAAATGATAATAAGGACACTAGGGTAAGTGACTTAGAAATTAAAAGAATAAGGTAAAGGTGATATGGTTTTCTTTAAGTTGCATAGATTGACCAAGATTAGGGATTGTTTTCTTTGTATTTGACATATGTTTTATGGGCTAACTTATGGTTATTTTTTCAGTTTGAAAGGGTCAATCAATATATATTTTATGATCATTCATTAGATTGCATGTTTTTTTCCTTTTATGCCTAATAATAGACGCCCACCCCCATGGTGATTGCTTATAATGTTTAATTGCTATGGATGGACAAATATGTACTAGATGAATGTTTTGGACAGTTTAAAATGGGCTAAGTAATCAATAAGGATAAAATCACAAATTTGAAACAAAGATACCTAAAACTTATACCTAAAGTTCATGCGATTAGGGGATGCCTAACCTCTTCCTCACGTCCTACCTAATTTTCAAACCTAATCTTTGATGGAGTGAAGATGGGTTGGGCTTTCTATTTAATCAATTAGGTTGAAAATCCATTCTTGTTTGAATTTTATCTTGATTAAAGTCGAGTGGTGACTACAATCAAGTTTTAAGGTTAATACCAAAGTATTACCCTACATTAGCCCCTCTATTGGCCCACTTGATTCTAATAAAGGTTTCAATTTATCATGAAGCCTCTTAAGGATCCCTCATTTATTCAAATGCGTGCAATCAAATGGGGTTGTACCAATATATGAAACCCTGTCGTCTTGGCCCCTTAATGGTTGATAAAAGTTTAGAAGTCGCAAGCAAGATTTCACTCATGCAAGTATAAACACCATATTGAAGCACTTACACCCTTAAAAAATCACAATCGTGACTAGGAAAGGATATCATAGACAAGCCATACCTATGATTTTGAGAACTTTAAAGAAACAAGCCAACTTGTAACCTAGATTGCACTTGCGATCTGGCCTGTGAAATTAAGATCATAATCATGACTCCAATATCGCACTTATAAATCTCATTAAATAAGGATCAATTATAAAGACAATTTGAAAAGACTTATTAACATGTCATTAGCCATTAGTATAATAGGAGATCACTAAAGCTAAAGAAGAGTCCTACCCATAAAAAATAGATCGCAATCGTGAAAGAGGCTTTGCCACCATAAAGGATATTTTACTTACAATTTAATAAAAAATTTCTAGTTATTGGAAGGATCCTTGTTATTAATTCTTTTATAATGGCCACATGGCTAATGAATGCTATAAATACCTCTCTAAGTGGCCTCTAAAAAGCATCTAACAACCATAATCTCAATAGAAAAATTTCTTATAACCTCATTTTTGAATTCTTGTAATCTTTAAGAGAGTTTGAAAGGGTTTAAGTATGAATATTAGGGAAAAAATTTGTATAGGCTTGAGTGTGAGCCTTTTGGAAAAAACACTAGTAAGGGTTTGAGTGTGATCCTTAGAAAAACACTTATAAGAGTTGGGTATGAGGCTAAACACTAAGTTTGGAGAGTGAGCTTGTAAAACTCCTTGTTATTATGTTAGAGTTACTGAAATTACAATTGAGAACTAAGGAGTAGACATAAGGTTAATTAACACTTAAACCACTATAAATCCAATGTGTTCTTTTCTTTTTTCTTTTTACTATTTATTTTCTTATCATTTCTAACTCTATTTTTAATCATTTGTTAATTCAATTCCTTTTCTTAGTGCACAAAGGCCAACATCTATTTAAATAGTAGATATTTATATAGACCTCTAGGTTTACTACTGATAGAAAAATTAAATCAAAGGGAAGAGGGAGAAAGATATAAGGAACGGAAGCCCTTAGAATGGTTTAGGGTTTAGCTTATTTCTCTTAGAGAAACCTTAAATAATGGGCTTCTTCCCAAAATAATGATGGGCATAGTTTATCATTGAACCTTTAGCAGAGTGTTTTAGTTTCTTTCTTTTTTATGCTTGAGGGTGCTCCTAAGGTTTTTAGTCTTTAGTTTGGCAACATTTTTCTAGGGGAATTGGCCTATTTTCGCTTACCTTGGAAATATGGATTTTATATAGAATGGAAGGGGTGCATTTGTGCTGCATGTATAAGATGCACCTAATCCTTCTTCCCACTTCTTTAAGGGATATGATCAATTAATATTCTAGAATTAGAGTTTCAAAGTTATTTGTATAGCTAAGAGATTATGTGTACAACCAACCACCTGGTTGTATAGCTGAGTAAGGAAATGAGGTCATTATTCTAAAATGTTCTCTCCTTTAAAATTTTATGAGATATTTATATAGAGATTTAAGTTGGCTATACAACCATCTAATTAGTTGCATAGCCATTTTATAAAGTATAAAAAAGATGGGTTTTAGATTAGATGTAAAGTTGGTTTAAGTTTTTTTTTGTTTTTTTTCAATCTTTGCCCTTTTGGGGTATTTTTACCTTTAAACTTTGAGGATGAAATTAACATGATTCTCATCATTAGACTTGTATCCTTGCAATCTAAAAATTTAACGCTCATAATGAGCCATCACAAAGGCATACTTCTTGTTAGCAAAAAGTTCTAGCCTCTTTGCTAAAAGCTAAGTTGTGTATACTCTTATCTTTTTAAGTATACTTTATAATTAAGAAAGGTCTTAGATAGTACAATTTCCATTTGATTGAACTATCCCATTGGTGTTACAAACTATGAATTATGTGTTATCATCAAGGCATAACTCATGATCTTTGATGCCTTACTATTAAAGGAATCATAAGAAGCACTTCCATTTATGATGGAGAATCATAATTCATTCAAACTTAGCTTGAATGCCACTTTTTTTTTTTAAACGGCCATCTTCATATCACTGAGAGAACATATTTTAGAAAATATATTTTATTCTTTTTTTATATAGGAGAAAATCATAGTGGTAAGGACTTATGCTTTATCACAATCACCATTTAGCACATCCAATGTGGCTAAAAACTCCACTATCAAATCCAAGTAAGTTGTGTCTTTGATTCTTACAAAGAATTCCTATGTTATTTGTTACATTAACTCCATAACTAGTTCAATGAGGTTTTACTTCCTAAAATTGCTAACACATTGAACTTGCCTCCACTTATTTTTCTTTTAGGAATTATATGACCAATTCTACTTTCTCTTAATGTCTAAAAGATAACAAAAATGGTCCAAGTACTCTAGCAACATGAGTTTTAGATTGACTTTTTATAAGGGTTTTTTTAGACTCTATTTCCTACATCTTTTCTTTTTTTTCATTTCCATTTCTTGTTCTCTATCTTTTTGGAGCTAGAAGAGCTAAATAAAGTTTTATTATCGACTTTTTTTTCTATTTTCTTCTTGTGTTAAACCTTATGATGAAATGAAAGCTTAAAAATTAACCAACGGTCAAAATATCATGGTCAATTTTATTAATAGCAAGATTAAATATAGGAGACCAAAAGAGCCATTTATCCTACCAGAAATAAGTTGAAATCCTATTATAAACTTTAATTTGCATACCATTCAAAACTAGGTAAGATTATAAGTGAAATCCTCTGAAATATTCTAGGAATTATGGTAATGTGCAAAAGTTGTCAACCGTTTCTCATTACCAAAGTATTTGCCTCAAACTACTTTGCTTCAAAATCTATATGGTTCATGGATCACTCTCCAAGTATATGCTTAAATAAAAAAAGCCTAATTTATAGTATATATTTCTCTAATACTTAGGCCACTAATAGTTACATATTTGATTTTGTTTAACAAGCACAACAAAAAGACAAAAATTTTCAATACATAAAACCCATCAAAGATCCATGCAATTCAATTAGATTAACGAAAAGGATGTAAAATCTTACCAATTTGAATGAGAATTGCAGATATGTTGGAAGACAGAGAGGGGATTTATGCCAGTAATGCCTAACTCTACCTTAGAGTAGGATGTAGATGTAATCAATGGAAGAATATCCTCTATAGGTATCCATATGAACATGTTGTCTCCAAAGCAAGTAATATGATAACATTAGGGTTTCGTGACTCTCTCTTTATGTATTTTCTGACCATAATGTGAATGCACACTTTTAATATAATAAAACCCTAAAAAAATGTGTATATATCTTAACTACTAAGACATACATGCTAACTATGTATTTTAGAGATACATATAAGATAATATCCTATTTAGTTTTAACTTTTAAAATAAAATAGATATCAAAATAATTTAGGTAATATCTCTAGTTATCTTAATCATAAATAGAAAGAGCAGTAAACACAATTTCTCTTTTGATCATGTTCTAAGTATGTAACCTTGTAGGTTCACATAATGTTAGTAGTGCTCCAAAACCTATTTCTAGCCCACAAGTCATAAACGGCCTTTAGCAAAGCATTATAACTATCCAAATTATGGGAAGGTCATTAATATGGCCTAACCTATCTTACAAATAGCATTATGATCCTTTTGTCACATTACATCTCAATAGAACATAAGATATGTGTTGGCTTAGGGCACTAAAAAAAGGGGGTTGAATTGGTGTTTAAAAAAAAATTAAAATGAGGGATAAGATGTTTAAGAAGTTGAGTAGAAGAAGAGAATAATAGACACAAGAGTTTATAATGATTTAGGTATTAACCAACCTTACGTCCATTCCCCAATTCTCTACAACTGGGTATTTCACTCAATTCAAAAGGTGTTTCTAAGCTCACACCAAAATTTTACAACTTGTGTTTTCTAGGCTCACACAAAAATCACTTACAAGTGTTTTCAAGGCTCACACTAAAACCTCTCACAAATGTTTTCAAGGCTCACACTAAAACCTCTTGCAAGTGTTTTCAAGGCTCGCACTAAAAACCTCTTACAATGGTGTTTATTGCTCACACCAAACAATCACTAAAGTATAAATAAGAATTGAAAAAATGAGTAGCAAATTTGCAAGAGTATGGTTACAAATTAATGAATTCTATTGCATTTAGATTTGTTTGGTGGAGTATTTATAGCTCATATCCACCAAGAGACGTTAGACTAAAACTATCAACAAATCTCCAAGATATGCTAGGCAGATTTAGCATTAAATGCTTACTAGGCTGAAGTCGCGATCGCTACTACCTTTTCACAGTCACGAGACAACCAAGCCTTAGGCACAACTGAGACTGCAAATTCCTCTGTTTGAAGAGAAAACTTCAATTGCTTAAATTGTGATCACGAACAAACTTTTGCCCTTATAATTTTTTATCTTCAATGGACACCTAGGACATTTGGCAAGTTATGGTTATGGCTTTGGTTCCCTCCTTTATCACTATGAAATCGTGATCGCGACAAAGGCGTGACATACACTGCGAATTCTTTTATGACTAAGGCTTTGCCAACTTTGGGTGTGTTGCGATAGCGAAGTTGTCCACAAATTCCTCTGGCCTAGCTTCATTCTTCCTTGTGACTGATTTGGGATCGCGATTTATAATACACTCACCGCGAATTAGAGTGAACTTTACAAGGTTAGAGATTTGAACTCCATCTCACTTTCAATGTCAAAATCTAACTTATACTCTGTAAAATATCACTTAATGAAAGCATTAAAATTGATCAATCTCTATTGTCAAGATCAAAAGAAGTTCATGACTTCGGTTAAATCAACCTAGTCTAACAATCTTCCCCTTTTTGATTTTGACAACTTAGATTGATCCTAAGGGAAAATAAATGCATAAGTTTTGAAGTTGTGAAGTTGGAATGGTGAATAATTCAACGAATGCTTAAAATTTCTAGACAAAGATCAAGGTTAAATTTCTTAAGTATGACATTCAACCAATCAAAGTGAAATTTCTAAGAATGACTATAAAGCTCCCCCTCAACTTATGTTATTTACTTGTAAGTTATTTTCTATTCCCCTTTGATTCTTTCTTGATCCTTTCTCTCCCCCTTTGGCAAGATCAAAAAGAGGGTTCATAAGGGAAAAGAACAAATGCATAACAAAGAGATAAGTGTTCATAAAGAGCAAAATTAATAAGAACTGCAATCATAAAAGTAAATTCCATCAATCACATAAGACAAAGAATTTAAAAGAAACAGTTTTATTCATTTGTAAGCAAGCTGTGGGATCAACAACTTTACATAAGTAAAAAAAAGAAATCCTATTCTAGAAGATTGGAGAGTCATCATCATCTCCAGAAGTTTCTTCTCCTTATTCATTGTCTCCACTTTTTGCTTCAACTCCTTCCTCAACTTTTTCATTGCCTTCTTCTTTTTGGGTATCTTCAAATTCAATAAAATTTGAAAGATGGCAAGGAGAAACACCCAATTTTTCTTGCAAATCCACCATGTCGCTATGAAGATGCGAGAGAAAAAAGAATCGCTCTTTCATCATTCTCATCATCATGTCCAATTTATGGTTGATGGTTGTAAGAGATAGTTTTGATTTAGGTTTTAGTTAAGGAGGGGGGACTAGTAAGGCTCTTTCTTCAATGATGAGCCTCTTCTTTTTGGAGGCTTAGGAAGCTTCCATTTTCTTAACCCCAAAAGCAACCAGGGTATAAGCATATATGTTCGAGTGTATAGCTTTGGCGTTTATCAAATAGTTGAGGTTAAGAAAATTCTAAGAAGGGAGGAGTTTCTTAATGAGGAATTTTTCATTGTCCTCATCAAGTGCCCCTACGAAGTGATAGATGGTTGTTATATGTGAAGGAAAAAGGAATTGGTTTTTTGGTTTGGTGCTCATATGGATCAATTGATCCACAAGATACTGACCGGTTTGGAAAAGTTTGTTTTTGATAAGGCAGAATAGAAAGGTCAAATCCTTTTAAGACACTTTCTCGTTACCATCACTTCTAGCATTTATGGAAAAGGTGATGATACAATGGAGTATCCAAAAAGGTAGGGTTTTTATGTATTTGGCTAATGAGGTTTTCGAGTCGTATTTGGTCTCTATGAAAATTTCTAACCAAAATTCAGAATATATTACATCAAGAGAAAGTGATATTTTCTCTGACTTGAAGGTTGAAGAGGGTGGATATTTGTTCAAAAGTAATAAAGTATGGATCCCTGAAAGCACGAAATACTAACCTGTATTGCCCTGTTCATGATTCTGCTTTACGACTCAGTTGAACCGTACACATGAATTCCCTAGCGACTTCTTCATAATTGAGTTCATCCTGAAAGATGAATTCATTCCAACCCAAGTTTGATAGGAATACATAAATTTTTGCATTGATTCCAAGAGTCTCCAACAGAAATGTAGAAGGGATTTTATTAGGGAGGATGATTTTTGAAGAATTGGCTTTGAAGCGCTCCTTCTCCTCCTTTGTGATGCCTTTCATTAGATGAAGTGTTGGAGGTGCAGAAAGTTGAGCCACAACCTTTCCTTTTTCTGCTCTAGAAATTTTCTAGGGAGCTATGTGAGAAGGTAGAGAGAGTTTGAGAATTTAGAGTGTTTTGGAAAGATAATTGATTTGGAGTAGGATGAAGTGATAAGAATCATTATTTAGAGGGTTTATATAGCCATTGAAAAGGTGTGAAAACGACTATAAATAGCTAGAATTAGAGTGATGAAGAGTTGGAAACAGTTAGTAGTCAAATCACTTAATTATTTGGCAGTTACTCAAATTTACATCCATGAATTTACGAATTGTGACTATGATTTTTGAAAAATGTGAGTAATGGACAAAAATTCCTCTGGAATATGTGCTTCCAGTGGTAAAAAAAATTTAAATCTTGACCAAATTTACGGTGGAGAGAGATTGACACGAACGCAAATTAGTGTTTGTCGTCCGGGTGACATGGACTGTTAATTTGCGAACGTGAATAATGGATGGAGAATGTGAAATATGAGGCATCAAGGATAAGAAGAAGAATTAAGTTTTTGAAAAATTCAATGTTGTGATCCACTTGTTAATGCTTAATTTATTGCAATATGTCACATAAAAGCACAATTGTAGTTAAAATTAAGACATCAAAAAAAGATCCAGTGTCAAAAACAATCAATACATATACAATCGACACATAAGATCAAATTTTCACTTTAGGGAGCTTCCATCAAGCATTCACAATTCTCTCTTAATGAAGTTCAATCTTTCTTCATTGAGAGGTTTAGTGAAAATATGTGCAAGTTGATGATTTGTGTCAATAAATTCTAACACAACATCACCCTTTTGGACATGATCTCTAAAAAATGGTATCTAATGTCCATGTGTTTACTCCTAGAGTATTGGATGAGAT
Source organism: Omphalea diandra (assembly GCA_949677035.1). NCBI lineage: Eukaryota > Viridiplantae > Streptophyta > Magnoliopsida > Malpighiales > Euphorbiaceae > Omphalea > Omphalea diandra. Next base: position 35,558 of record CATIWR010306191.1, on the reverse strand, counting down.
TCTTAAAGAGATTGATAGCAGTAGTGTTATCACATTTAATGGGAATGTGATTAATCACTTTGCCAAAATCCTTTAATTATTGTTTCATCTAAAGGACATGGGTGTAACAACAACCTGCAGCTACATACTCGACTTTCACTGTAGATAAGGTGACCAAAACTTGCTTTTGGCTAAACCAAAATACTAGACATTCTCTAATAAATTAGCAAGTTCCAAAAGTGTTCTTTCTATCTAAAAGACTACCTGCATAATCTGCATCCGAATAACCTATGAGACTAAAAGATTAGTCCCTAGGATACCATAAACCTAAGTTTAATGTGTCATGCAAATATTTGAAAATTCTTTTAACAACATTTAAATGTGATTCTTTAGGAGAGCATTAGAACCTAACACACATGCATATACTAAACATAATATCAGGCCTAAAAGTAGTAAGATAAATTAGAGATCCGATCATACCTAGATATATGTTTTCATCTACCGTCTTACCCGATTCATCTTTGTCCAACTTAATGGTACCACTCATGGGGTTTTTGCTACTTTGCAATTATCCATGCCAAACTTCTTGAGTATCTCCTTTGTGTATTTGGCTTGGTTGATGAAGATCACTTCTTTGATTTGCTTGATTTGTAGACTAAGAAAGAACTTGAGCTCTTCCATCATGCTCATTTCGAATTCCCTAGTTATACACTTAGCAAAATCCTCACAAAGAGATTCATTAGTAGCACCAAAAATGATATCAACAATATAAATTTGTACAATAAGTGTATCATGCTTGTGCTTTTTGACAAACAATGTAGCATCCACCTTTCCTTTTTCAAAATCATTTTTTAAAAGAAATGAACTAAGCCTTTAATACCAAGCTCTTGGAGCTTATTTCAATCCATACAAGGCTTTATTTTATTTAAAAACATGATTAGGAAAATTATGAGACTCAAAACTAAGAGGTTGTTCAACATAAACTTCCTCCTCAATTACTCCATTTTAAAATGCACTTTTTACATCCATTTGAAAGAGTGTAAAATTCATATGGCATACAAAGGCTAAAAGAATCCTAATAGCCTTTAATCTTTCAACGGGAGCAAATTTTTCATCATAATCTATGTGTTCCTCTTGGTTGTAACCCTTAGTAAACAATCTAGCTTTATTCCTGGTGATGAAACCTTGTTCATCTAACTTGTTCCTAGACACCCATTTGCAACATATAATTGGTTGTTCTTTAGGCCTAAGGACAAGTTCTCATACCTTATTTCTCTCAAATTGGTTGAGTTCCTCTTACATGGCAATCACCCAACTTTCATCATCAAGAGCCTCATCAATGGATTTTGGCTCAAGTTGAGAAACAAAAGCAAGATTATTATCTAAAAGATTAAGTTGAGATTTAGTACTTACACCCTTAGAGGTATCATCAATAACCAAATATTTGGGGTGATCCTTAGAGAATCTCAAATCCTTAGGTAGACCTTGACTTGGCTCAACTTCTTATTGATATTGTTATTCCTCGTCTACTCTTAATGATTCACCTTCTTCCTTATCTTTATCCTCTTTTCTTGTAATGTCTTTTAACTTCAATTTTTCAAGGTCACCTATAAGATCATCAACAAAAATACATTTCCTAAGATCAAGTTTACTAGATTTATCAAAAACAACATTCATAGACTTTTCAACTACCATAGAACTCTTATTAAAGACTTTATAAGCCTTGCTAGAGGTGGAATAACCTAAAAATATACCTTCATTGGTCTTGGAATCAAATTTTCTAAGATTACCCTTAGTATTCAATATATAGCACTTGCCACTAAATACTCTTAAGTATGATATCTTGGGTTTTCTACCATTCCATAGTTTATAAGATGTTTTATTGAGAATGAGTCTTTTAAAAACTCTATTTGCAATATAGCATGATGTATTAATGGCTTTAGCCTAAAAGTAATTCGGTAAAGAATACTCATAGAGCATGGTTCTAGCCATTTCTACTAGTGTTCTATTTTTCCTCTCTACAACACCATTTTGTTGTGGTATTTTAGGAGTTGAAAAGTTGTGAAAAATTTCATTCTCTAAATAATAAGTTTCAAAAGACTCATTTGAAATCTTTTTTCCATGGTCACTTCTTATAGATGAAATGAAGTAACCCTTTCATTTTGAATTCTTTTTGCAAAGCTTTTGAAAGCATCAAAAGTATCATTCTTATGAGCTGGAAAGGACACTCAAGTAAACCTAGAGTAATCATCTACTAGGACTAGTGCATAATGTTTTCCACCTAAGCTAACATTGTTAATAAGTCTTATTAAGTTTATATGAATTAGTTGAAGGGGTCTAGATGAACTTACAACATTTTTAGCTTTGTAGGAGGCTTGATGTTGCTTCACCATTTAGCAAGGACCACATGTCTTATCTTTAGTGAAACTTACCTTGGGAAGGCCTTCACTAGTTTTTCTTTTAATAGGCTTTGTAGTAAATCTATGCTTGCATTTCCAAGCCTTTTATGCCATAACCAAGCCTTATTACTAAAAGACATAAGATACTTGAAAGATTGGTTAGCCAAATTGTCTAAGTCAATTAAGTAGGTATTGCCTTTCCTTTTACCCTTGAAAATAACCTCATCATCCACTAATGTGGTGACTCGACATTCTCTAGGATCAAAGGTGACTTTATTACCTTTGTCACATAATTAACCAACACTCAACAAATTATGTTGTAAGCCATTTACTAATAAAACATTATCTATAAAAAAAACAACCATTCTTATTAATAGTTCCAATGCCAATTACCTTACCCTTGGCATAGTTACCAAATGTGACATTTTCACCTTTTTTTTCTTTCAATGCCATGAATAGTTTCCTATTGCCCGTCATATGCTTAGAGCATCCACTATCCATATGCCAATTGCTTGATTCATTGGTGGCTGCCATAAATCCTTACACAATATAAGTAAATCACGTTTTCTTAGGTACCCAAGCATAGTTGGGTCTTAGAAGGTTAGAAATTGAAGGGTCCTCTAATTTGAGGTGAGCCTTCCTAATATAATAATGAATATTAATGTGCTCATATTTCATGCAATAGTGACATTGGAGTTTAGATTTATGAGTCTTTCTCCTATGCATAACCTTAGTATAAGTATGAGGCCTTCTCATACTTTGGTTATGTAAGTGTATATAAGTGCATGAGTGATGAGGAGTAGTAGAGAATTGTTTGTGTTTGTGTGTGTGAGCATGTTTCTTGTTATACATGTAAGCATGATTGGCCTTTATTGAAGTAGGCCTTGAGCCATTTTGTGTTTTCCCTTTACCTTTAGGCATTAGAAATTTAGTGCTTAAAGCATTTTTCTTCCCCATGACCTTAACACTTGAGGTTTGAGGTTTTGATGCTTTAATGAATGTAGTAGGTGATGATGTGGATGATAAGGCTCCATTGAAGCCTAAACCATGTCTAATTAAGGTTGGCCTTTGTGATACTATGAGTGTATCCAAATTTTCCTTACTATTATGAAATTTAGAGATAGAGCTTCTAAGCTCAATGACTTCTCCCTTTAGAGTATCATTCTCTTTTCGTAATGAAGCTAATGATGAAGATGATTTGGAAAGATTTTTCATTGATTTTTTGAGTTCTTCATTTGAAGTCCTTAATTCACTTACAATATCATTAAGGGATTTGTAATCATCCTCTAATTTTGAGCATTTTCTCTTACAAGATTTCATTTGTGACTTATACTTGTCATATCTCATAGTGGGAGCTTCTAGAAGCTTTTAATCTACATCATCTAATTATCATAATCTGAATGAGAATGAGATGAAGTGATTACCTTATTAGGAGAGTCTTCTTAAGCCATGAAGCATACATTGGCAATCTCTTCGTCCTTTTCATCCTCACTTGAGCTATCATCCTAAGTGTCTTTAAAGCTTTTTCTCTTCTCTTTATCCTCTTTCTTCTTCTTCTTTAGCTTGGGACAATCATATTTGTTGTGGCCTTGCTTGCCACACTCATAACAAGTGACTTCATTTGATCTCTCTTTAGGATTAGGAGTTGTCTTTTTAAAGTTCCTTCTTTCTTTTCTTCTTTTAAGGAGCTCCTTAGTCCTTCTAGAGAGCATTGATACCTCTTCTTCTTTTTTGTCACTCTCTTCTTCACTTGAGGTAGTTTCTACTTCCTTCTCTTTAGTTCAAGATTTGAGTGCTAAGATTTTTCTTTCAAATTTTTTTTGTTTGTTCTCCTTGGCCCCTCAATTTCTTCATTTCCTCATCCTTTTTTAAGGCTAACTCATGAGTTAAGAGTTTGCCTATTAAAACATCCATATGAACCTTTCCAATCTTTGAATTGGACTCTTGAATGCTACATACTATTGCACCAAATTTATCTAATGAAAGAGTTTTAAGGATTTTAGTATTTACCTTATAGTTGGTTAGAGTTCTTCCAAATTTCTTCATATTTGTGACAATTGAAAGGAGTCTATTTGTCATTACGGTGATGCATTCATGGTCTTTCATCATGAGGAGCTCCTATTATGTCACATACGTTTCCAACCTACTTGATTTCACAAGTGTTGTGCCCTCATGATAGTTTTCTAAGGTCTTTCATTTGGCATGAGCTGGTTGGCAGTATTGTACTCTTCCAATCTCTTCCCTTAAGAGGAAGCTTAGAAGAATTTTCATAGCTCTCTTATTCTTGCCATTTGACCTTCTATGGGCTTCAACTCATTCTTATCTTGGAATGAGTTCTTCATTTCCATCCACTATTTTGGTGGGTTCTTCCATTCTTTGACTACACAACATCCCAAAGATCCACTACATATGTATCAAGATAAATCTCCATCCTATACTTCCAATGAGTATAGTCGTATCCATCAAAATAGGGCTTGAGGTGTGAGTGGATTCCCTCTTGTACCATGACCTTTGCTCACCCAATTAAAGTTTGTTTGTAAGACTTGGCTCTGATACCACTTGTTGGCCTAGGGCACCAAGAAGGAGGGGTTGAATTGGCATTCAAAAAAAATATAAAATAAGGGATAAGGTGTTTAAGAAGTTGAGTAAAAGAAGAGAATAATAGACATAATAGTTTATAGTGGTTTAGGTATCAACCAACCCTACGTCCACACCCTAATTCTTTATAATTGGGTATTTGACTCAACTCAATAGGTGTTTCTAAGCTCACACCAAACTTTTACAACTTGTGTTTTCTAGGCTCACACAAAAACCTCTTACAAGTGTTTTCAAGGCTCACACTAAAACCTCTCACAAGTGTTTTCAAGGCTCCCACTAAAACCTCTTATAAGTATTTTTAAGGCTCACAATAAAAACCTCTTATAATGGTGTTTATTTCTCACACCAAATAATCACTAAAGCATAAATAAGAATTGAAAGAATAAGTAGTAAATTTGCACGAGTATGGTTATAAATTAATGAATTCTCTTGCATGTACATATGTTTGGTGGAGTATTTATAGCTCATATCCACCAAAGAGACGTTAAACTAAAACTATCAATAAATCTCCAAGATGTGCTAGGCAGATTCAACATTAAATACTTGTCAGGCTGAAGTCACGATCGCTACTACCTTTTCGCTGTCTCGAATTTCCAATTGTGGCTGAAAATGTTGTTTGTGTCTAATGGCTAGTCCACGTGTTAGCTTTTCATTGGTCATCTAGGAAAATATAGTTGTTGTATTCTAACCACTCTTAAAATTCACGGTCGCGAGACAACCATGTCTTGGGTGCGATTGAGACCGTAAATTCCTCTGTTTAAAGAGAAAACTTCAACTGCTTAAGTTATGATTGCGAACAAACTTTTGCCCTTGCGATTTTTTATCTTTAACGGACACCTGGGACACTTGGCAAGTTGTGGTTGTGGCTTTGGTTCCCTCCCTTGTCACTATGAAAGTCACAGTCGCGACTAAGGCATGACACATACCATGAATTTTTTTGTGACTAAGGCTTTGCCAACTTTGGGTGTGTTGCGGTAGTGAAGTTGTTCGCGAATTCCTTTGGCCTAACTCCATTATTCCTTATGACTGATCGCAATCTCAATTTATAATACACTCACTGCGAATTAGAGTGAATTATATAAGGTTGGAGAATTGAACTCCATTCAACTTCCAATGTCAAAATCTAACTTATACTCTGTAAAATATCACTTAATGAACGCATTAGAATTGATCAATCTCTATTGTCAAGATCAAAAGAGGTTCATGACTTAAGTTAAATCAACCTAGTCCAATAACATGGATCATGTCACCTTATATAGTTCAATTATTTCTTGATCTCTAAGTATACTAATGTAAAATGACTTTGATAACCTTTATCAATTCATTTTCGCATGGACATGCAATCTCTTCAGTTTAACTTATTGAGGGACCTAAAGATATATTTCTCCTAAATACATGAGGGACAAATTCCTTTTCAATCACTCATATTCCTTTATATGATTTATTTCATGTCGAATATCAGTATGTATGATTATCCTACTAAAGATATTATTAGACCATATCAAAACATAGAGTTCACTATATTAGAATCCATGGTGAATTTCAAGTCAGAGGATTAAGTTAATACTATTGTATGAGAATCACTTATGGTAGTTTATCCATGTAGTGTTCTCATAGTTAGTTGGTTTAATATATTGCTTCTTAAATATGTATCTATGTGTTTGACTTAATATCCCATATCCATGGCTAGTAAAACATAGTCATCATTTGAAACACATACTAGTCTTCATTTATATTTTCCCCTGGTGAACTCAATTTATTCATAGTATTTCATTATTTTTTAGCTTAATTTATTATTTTTCTATTCCTTATATTTGAACGTTATATAGTGTTTGTTAGGTGTTTGGAGGCATTTAGATGCATTTAAAACATTTTTAAACCAGGCGGGCATAAGGAACGAACTATAGGAACTAAGTTAAAATTTGACCAACTAAAGGACTAAAGCCTTCTATTGCAGGTGCGACTAAAGTCATAGGTCGTAACCCCTATGCTTAAAATGTATTGTTGCAGGTGTGACAAAAGTCACAGCTTATCACAATGACAATCCATAAAATGAATTTTTAACTAAAATTAGCTGTTTTAAGGCTTTATATAAAGAAAACTTAGGTTTTTTCAATGGGAGACAAACTTAGAATGAACTTGAAAAAGTTTTGGCTAACTTTTGAGCAAGAAAACAAGAGGAAAACAACACCTAAACATCTATTGAAGAAAGGAACATAAGGATTCAAATTTCAAGCGAGAATGATTAAAGAATCTAGTTACACGAATTCTTTCCCATCTTTCTTATTTCTAATTTGAGTTTGTTGGACTAGGTTGCTCAAACCTAAGTTAAAATTCTTTTTTGATATTAACAATATAGATTGATATGTTCAAGCATCAATTTCAAGTGTTGATTTTATAAATTTTTAGATTGGTTTGCATTGAAAGTTAAATGGAAGCCTTAATCTCAAAGATTGACATTTGCACTCTAATTCACGGTCATGAATTAGAAGCTCGCAATCACTATCATCTAAAGAGTTGAATGATTCTTATATAGACGAATTCACAGTGCATGTCACATCTATAGTTGTGACCATAAATTTTACATTCACTTAGAGCGAACCAAATCCTACCAAGTGTCTTAAAGAACCATTGAAAGATCAAATTTTGTGGTAGCAAAAGAAGTGTAGCGACTATAAATCTGATGAAGCAACTTCTCTATTCAAGCAGACGATTCTGCGGAGAGTACCGTGTCCAAAGAAGAAAATAATGACCGTGACTTTCACTATTTCTCAAGAAATGCAACAACTATTTTTCTTGAAGAGCCAATGGTGTGATGCCACATGGACTAGCCGTTAGATACAAATGGACTTATGTGAAACTCGCGACCACAAATTGCATCTAACAAGCAATAAATGCAGGATTTGCCTAGCTTACCTTGGAGATTTGGAAATAGTTTTGTTTGTAATGTCTCTTTGGTAGTTGTTGCATATAAATACACCACTAAATGGATTTGAGTGCAAGAGAACAACCTTTGGTTATGCCAAAACTCTTGTAAAGTTAATTCTCATTTTTCTTTGTACATAGTTTTGTGAGAGATCTAAACACCTTGGGTTAAGGTTTGCTTAAAAACTTTTGTTTAGGTTTAAGTCTGAGCTTAGAAAACATTTATAAAAGTTGAGTGTGAGCTTGGGAAATCGCTTATAAATTTTGGTGCGACCCTAAACACTACGTTATGTGTAAGCCTTAGGAAAACACTTTTAAAGGTTAAGTGTGAGCCTGTAAAACATTAGTGATTTAGTGAAACACCCAATTGGTTAATTGGGGAGTGGATGTAAAGTTAGTTAAAACTTGAGCCACTATAAAACTCTTATGTTCATTTTTCTTCAACCTTTTCTCTAATCTTTTATTATGTGAACTTCCTCCAAAAGTTCAAATTTGCCATCAGTTTAATCCTTTTTCTTGGTGCACTAGGGCCAATAATTGACACCAGAGTTAAGTGTCAATTAGAGCCTTAATTGTTTAAGAAAAGATCAATGGCACAAAAAGGAATCCACTCTCACCTTAATCCTTACTTTAATGGCAATGATTATTGCTCTTTGGAAGTATAAAATGGAGATCTATCTTGATAGTGATCTCATCAACTTTTGGGATTATATACTTGAAGAGTGTAAGCCTCCAACAAAAATGGTTGAAGGAGTAGAGGTGGCAATTACAAGAGAAGGCTAGAATGAAATACATAAGAAGGCAAATGGGACGAATAAGAGGGCAATGGCTATTCTCCTAGGCTCCATGTTAATAGAAGAAATTAGGAGATTCTAATATTGCCAAACCACACATGCCATAAAGAAAGCACTAGAAAACTATCATGAGGGCACAACTCTTGTAAAATCAAGTAAGTTGGAGATGTATGTGATAGAGTGGAAACTCTTCATGATGGAAGATAATGAAAGCATCACTGATATTGTCACAAATATGAAGAAGTTTATTATAATTCTTACCAACTATAAGGTAAATTCTAAAATCCTTAAATCTCTTCCATTGGATAAATTTGGTGCAATAGTGTGTAGCATTCAAAAGTTCAATATGAAGATTGAGAAGATACCAACTGGTGTTCTTATTAGCAAGCTTATCACTTATGAGATGGCTCTCAAAAAGAATGAAGAGATGAAGAACCTAAGAGGACAAATAGATAAAAATGAGAAAAAAGCTTTTACCTTCAAAGCTTAAGAAAATGATTCAAGCTTAAATGACTCAAATGAAAGTGACAAAGAAGAAAAAGAGATTGCTAAGATATCAAGAAGGACTCATGAATTAATGAAAAGGAGAATAGAAAGAAGAATTCAAAAAAAGTCTTCTTTCTATTATCACAAGGAAAAGAAGAAGAGCTTTAAAGCTACTTGGAATGATGATTTAAGTAATGAAGAAGAAGATGACGAAGTTGCAAACTTTTGCTTCATGGCTCAAGAGGACTCCTTCAATGAGGTAAGTAGATGACGAAGTTGCAAACTTTTGCTTCATGGCTCAAGAGGACTCCTCTAATGAGGTAAGTACTTCTCCGCACTCTTGTGATGAGTATGATGCATTCGATGATATGGATGATGAGCTTTTTGAAGCTTTAACTTTGAGATGTGAAAAGTATAAGTCTCAAATGAAAAATTATAAAAAAAAAAAAGTATTCAAAAATTGAGGATAATTTAAATGCTTAAATGATATTGAAAGTAACTTGAGGACTTTTAATGAAGAACTCAAAAAATCTTTAAAAAATCTTTTAATTATTTATCATCTCTTGATTCTCTAAAAAAAGAAAATAACACTTTAAAAGAGAAGTCATTGAGCTTAGGAATTCCATCTTTAAACTTATAAAGGGAAATAAGTTTTAGATACACTTATTATATATCAAAGACTTCCTTTAATGAGACATGGTCTAGTCTTCAATAGAGTCTCTTTATCTGCATCCTCTCTTATTACATTCATTAAAGCATTTACACCTTAAACTTCTAATATTAAGGTCATTAGAAGAAAAGTGCTCCTAGCACTAAGCCACATATGCCTAAAGGCAACGGAAAGGCTCTCCAACACTCAAAAGGTAAGCCAAAAAGAGCAAACCATGCATACATGTACACAAAAAGACATGCTCAAATACACAAACATAAAAACCTCTCTTTTACTCCTCCTCGCTTATGCACTTGCATGCATTTACAAAACCAAAGTGTCAGAAGGTCTCATACTCACAATATGGTTGTTCAAATAAAGACTCATAAGTCTAAATTCCAATGTCATTATTGCATGATATATGGACACATCAATGTCTTTTGCCATATTAGGAAGGCACACCTCAACTTGGAGGACCCTTTCAAGGCTAACCCACAAAGATCCAAGTATGTTTGGGTACCAAAGCAAAGTGTTTGATATTGTAGGATGGGGACTCTTTCACCAAACTCTCAATCTGGAAAATCTAGAGGTGAGTGGAAATTGCTAATGATGATGGTACAAAGTTTCAAATGATTATTTGGTGTCAAGCAATTGATACTAAACTTGTAATGTATCCCTTACCTTTTATGTTTTTAACTTGATATATTTATGTATATGTTTAGGAGAGAGTTTTATGCTTTTTTTTTTTTTTTGCTTGATATATCTACGTATTGACTTGTTTGATTTAATGTGATTGATTATATGATGAGTTGAATCAATTCATTTTGCATTTGAGATTTTCTATATTTCAAATGTATTAATTAATCATCAAATATCATATACTCTACATTAAGGCCATATATGAAAATTTTTAAATTCCTGGCCCTAGTTTGTGTGATGGTTTAAATGTTTGAATTGTTTTGTATTTATGTTTATTTATGAAATTTCCATGCAACTTATGTTTCATCTATTTATCTTCTTATGTAACAAATTGTGAACAATTATGCAAATTTCTTATGCTTACTATTATTAGTTAAAGTTAGTGTAATTGATAAATTTATCAACATTCCCACTCATATTCTCAATTCTCTCTCTTATTCCTTCCTATTTCCTCACTTTTTGATTATGACACAAGGGAGAGATAATTGACTGAATATACAAAAGGGGGAAATATAAAAAGGAGAGGGAAAATTAAACTATATTTGCAATAAGCTAAGATAAGGAATGATCTTAGTCAAATAACTTAGGGAGAGTATGGATTAGAGGGAGCAATTTCATACTTATAATTTGAATCACTTCATGCATAATTGATTCTTTATCCTTTACATATTCAATCTAAATTATCAAAATCAAAAAAGGGGAGATTATTGGACTAGGTTGGTCAAACCAAAGTCACAACTCTCTTTTGATCTTGACAATGTAGATTAATATGTTCTAGCATCAATTTCAAGTATTGATTTTGCAGATTTGTAGATAGATTTGCATTGAAATTAGAATGAAAGCCTTAATCTCAATGATTGACATTTGCACTCTAATTCACAATCATGAATTAGAAACTCATGACCATTATCCTCTAAAGAGTTAAATGATTCTCATACAAACGAATTTGTAGTGCATGTTACGTTTATAGTTACGGTCGTGAATTTTTCATTCACTTAAAGGGAACCTAATCTTCAACCAGATCCTGCAAAGTGTCCTAAAGAATTATTGGAAGATCAAATTTTATAGTAGCGAAAAAAGTGTAGCGATTGTGAATATGATTAAGCAACTTCTCCATTCAAGCAGACAATTCTGGGGTGAGCATCGTGTCCAAAGAAGAAAATAATGACTGCGACTTTCACTATTGCTCAAGAAATGCAATGGCTATTTTTCTTAAAGAATCAATGGTGTAATGTCATATAGACTAGCCATTTGATACCAATTAACTTATGTGGAACTCGCAATCGTTAATAAAGTTCTTGATCATGAATTGTATCTAATAAGCAATAAATGCAAGATCTACCTAACTTACTTTGGAGATTTCAAAATATTTTTCTTTGTAACAACTGTTTGGTAGTTATTTTCTATTAATACACCACCAAATGGACTTAAATTCAAGAGAATAACCTTTGATTGTGTCAAGACTCTTGCAAAGTTAATTCTCATTTTTCTTTATACATAGTCCAATGTGAGCTCTAAACACCTTGGGTTAGGGTCTAAGAGTGAGCCTCATAAAACTCTTGTTTAGGTTTAAGTGTGAGACTAAAAAACACTTATAAAGGTTGAATATGAGCTTGGGAAAACACTTGTAGCATTTAGTATGAGCCTAAACACTACGTTATGTGTGAACCTTGGGAAAACAATTGTAAAGGTTTAGTCTGAACCTATAAAACACTAGTGATTTAGTGAAACACTCAATTGGTGAGTTATGGAGTGGACGTAGGGTTGGTTAATACCTAAACCATTATAAAAAATTTTTGCTCATTTTTCTTCTACTCTTTCCCTAATCTTTTATTTATATGAGCTTCCTCCAAAAGTTCAAATTTGCCACCAATTCAACCCTCCTTCTTGGTGCACTAGGGCCAATAGAGTTTTATGGATTCTTTTCATACTTTTTATGTATTGTTGATTTTTCATATGATGAGAGGCTAAACTCCTTTCTTAAGATTGAGTTTGAATTTACAATAGTGTGATTTATGATTTGACTTTATTTTTATGAATGAATGGGATTTGATTTGGTTTAATGGTTTTGTGCTTAATGCTTATGAATACTTAGCCATTATTTGTATGATTGTAGATGTTGAATGAAGTAATAAGAGTTGAAGTTTAATATTAGATCATTAACCATTGAACTTATTTTAACATAGTCTAAAGATAGATGCATGGCTAAAAGGATTCAAGGTTAATCATAGAGCTTAATATGTTAATGCATAAACATGCCATGAGAATAGGTCTTATTTCATGTTAACATTATTTTATTCACTTTGAGAAAAGGTTTAAGAATCTTTGGGATAGTCTCTTCCAATATCATCCATTCATGAAATAAACATAGAGTCCATTGATTGATCTATATCCATTGTAAAGGATAACTCAATCTTAAGTCTTTATTATAATTGTTATTCAAATTATTTGCTATTTTCAGTTTTTTACTTTTTAGATTTAGCTTTACACTAACATCATAGTGAACTCGAGATAATCATAGTAGTTAGACTGATAGTACTTGATAACCTAGTCCTTATGGATATGACAACCCTTCTTTATACTAGAACTTGCATAAGCACTTGCATAGACACAATGATCATCCTAATACTAATGATTGACTAAGGATAATTTAGAATAGAATTCTATACAAGGATAATTTAGAATATAAATTTTATACACTTAGGGTTTTAGTATCAAGTCACATACTTGATGACCTTAAACAAAATTAACTAATCATGGAATTTATGATTTAGCCATAAACACAATATAATATAAATATTTAATAAAAATTTAGCCATGACATTAATAAAAATATCCATTACAATAATTGGCCTAAGGCACAAAACTAACAGTTTCCCACTTATAGTAGGCCTAATAAAAAATGCATCTAATGCCCATTAACCTAAGATGACTCATGTTTTGACTATGATAATGGTTTAGTGAATGGATCAACAATGTTGTCATTGGTTGGCACTCTGCTTATCTTCACATCCCCTCTTTCAATGATCTCTTGAATGAGATGAAAAAGCCTGAGTATGTGTTTGGATCATTGATGTGATTTTGGTTCCTTAGCCTATGTTATGGCTTCATTATTATCATAATACAAGTCCATTAGATTTGAAATGCTAAGAACAACATCTAGTCTAGTGATAAATTTCTTGATTCAAAAAGCTTCCTTAGTTGCTTATGATGTGGTTGTATAATCGTCTTTTATTGTATAATTGGCCACAATTTCTTACTTTGAACTTCTCCATCTTACTGCACCTCTATTCAAACAAAACACATGACTTGACTGTGATCGAAAGTCATCCTTGCTAGATTGGAATGTAACCACTTACAACCAACTTATCTTTCTATCCTCTATATGTTAAGAATGTATTCTTAGTCCTTTTCAAGTACTTAAGGATATTCTTAACTATTGTTTAGTGACTTTCACCTACAACTGACTGACACCTATTTATTTTATTCAGTGCATATGAGACATCAGGTTGAGTACATAACATGGCATACATGATAGATCCAATAATAGAAGCATATGGAATCTTACTTATGCATTTTTTATCATTTTGTGTTTATAGACACTGAGTCCTGCTAAGAGTTATGTTATGTGACAATGGCAAAAATCCTCTCTTAGAATCTTGCATATTGAACATATTCAGTACCTTATCAATGTATGTACTCTGACTTAGGCCAATAAGCCTTTTAGATCTATCCTCATATACCTTAACACCTAAAATGTTGGTGGTTTCACCTAAGCTTTTCATTGAAAAACATTTCCCTGACCACAATTTCATATTTTATAAAGTAAGGATATCACTTCTAATGAGTAATATGTCATTAACATATAACATAAGGAATACTATTATGCTTTTACTAATTCTTGTAAACACAAGGCTCATCTTTATTTTTTATGAAACCAAACTTTTTAATAGCTTCATCAATGAAGATTCCAACTCCGAAAAGCTTACCTCAATCCATAAATGGATCTCAGAAGCTTGTAAACTTTTTAGAATTTTTAAGATAAGCAAAACCTTCTAGTTATGTCATATACACTTTCTCAAAAGGATTTCCATTAAGAAATACTATTTTGATATCGATTAGTTATATCTCATCATCATAGTATGCAGCTATGGCAAGAAGAACTCAAAATGCATTTATGCATAGCAATTAGCAAAAAGGTTTCATCATAGTCTATATCATATGTTTTCCTTATAACCTTTTACAATTAGCTTTGCTTTATAGGTTTGCATATTGCCATCCGTGTATGTTTTCCTTTTTTAAAACCCATTTGGACAATAGTTTTTAAACCATCACGTGAATCAATCAAAGTCGATACATGATGATCATACATAGATTGCATTTTAGATTTCATATCATGTAGCCATGTCTCAAAGTCTAGACTATATGTAACCTCTTGATAGGATATAGACATACTTTGGTCTACAAGCATCACTACGTTACTATAAGTTAAGAGAAATCCATATCTCTTAAGGCTTTAAATTATTCTTATAAACCTGCATAGAGCTTGTGCTACTTGTATAAGTTCAACAACTGCTTATGAATCCTATTGAGATTTCATAGGTGGTTTAAATAGGCATAGTAAGGCTTTTTACTAAACTAAGAAACTAAGCATTCTTTTATAAATTGTCAAGTTGTATAAGTGCTCTTTCTATCTAATAAACTACTTGTATAATCTGCATTTGCATACCTAAGAAGACTAAATGATGAATTTCTAGGATACCATAGCCCTAAATGCAAAGTGCCATGTAAATATTTGAGAATCCTTTAACAGCATTTAAATGAGATTCCTTAGGGCATGATTGAAACCTAACAACATGCATACACTGAACATAATGTCGGGTCTAAAAGTAGTAAGATAAAGGAGAGAACCAATCATACCTTTATACCTCTTTTCATCAATTGGCTTACCCAATTCATCTTTGTCTAGCTTGATGGTAACACTCATTAGTGTCTTAGCTACTTTGCATCCATCCATTCCAAACCTCTTGAGTAGATCCTTTGTGTATTTGGCTTGGTTAATGAAGATATCCTCTTTTGTTTGCTTGATTTATAGACTAAGGATATAGACCAAGGAAGAACTTGAGCTTTCTCATCATACTCATCTCAAATTTTCTAGTCATACACTTAGCAAAATCTTTACAAGTAGATTCATTAGTAGCACTAAATATAATGTCATCAACATAGATTTGTATAATGAGTCTATCTTGATTGTGTTATTTAACAAATAAATTTGTATCAACCTTGCCTTTTTCAAAATCATTTTGTAAAAGAAATAAATTGTCTTTCATACCAAACTCTTAGAGCTTATTTTAGACCACACAAGGCTTTAGCTAGTTTGAAAACATGAATTGGAAAAGCATGGGATTCAAAACCAAAAAGTTGTTAAACTTAAACTTCCTCCTCAATAAGTCCATTCCAAAATGCACTTTTAACATCCAATAGAAAAAGTTTAAAATTCAAGTGACAAACATATGCTAAGAGAATCTTAATGGCCTCTAATCTTGCCACGGCGTATAGGTTTCATCATAATCAATGCCTTTCTCTTACTTGTATACTTTTGTAACCATTCTAGCTTTGTTCCTAGTAATGAAACCTTGCTCATCCAACTTGTTCCTAAACACCCACTTGCATCCCACAATATGGTGTTCCTTAGGCCTAGGAACTAGTTTTCATACTTTGTTTCTTTCAAATTGGTTGAGTTCCTCTTACATATCAATCACCCAACTTTCATCATTAAGAGCTTCATCAACTAATTTTAGCTCAAATTGAGAAACAAATGTAAGATTATCATCTAATGCATGAAGTTGAGATCTAGCACTCACTCCCTTGGATGTCTCACCAATGATTAGATCCTTTGGGTGATGTTTGGAGAATCTTCAATCTTTAGGAAGATTTGAAGCTAGAATTTCAACTTATTGTAGTTAGGATTCCTTTTCTTCTCTTGATGACTTTTTATCATCAATATCAATCGCCATTTCTCTTGGAGTTGAATCTAGTACTAATTTCTCAAAGTCACCTGCAAGACTATCAACAAGAGAACCTTTCCCAAGATCAAGTTTATTAGATTCATCAAACACAATATTCATAGACTGTTCAACAACCATAGTACTTGTATTGAGTCTTTACTAGAGGTGGAGTAGCCTAGAAATATACCTTCATTTGTCTTATAAGCAAATTTTCTAAGATTGTCCTTAGTATTTAAAATGTATCATTTGCATCCAAAAACTCTAAGGTATGAAATCTAAGGTTTTCTACCATTCCAAAGCACATAAGAAGTTTTATTGTGAATAGGTCTTTTGAAACCATGATTAACAATATAACAAAAAGTATTGATAGCATTGGCCCAAAAGTAATTAAGCAAGGAATACTCATTGAGCATAGTTCTAGCCATCTCTACTAATGTCCTATTTTTCCTCCCTACAACACCATTTTGTTGTGGAGTTCTAGGAGTAGAAAAATTATGAGAAATCTCATTCTCTAAATAATAAGTTTTAAAAGATTCATTTTGAAATTCTTTTCCATGGTCACTCTTTATAGAAAAGATGAAGTAACCTTTTTCATTTTGAACTCTTTTTGCAAAACTTTTAAAAGCATCAAAAGTGTCATTCTCATGAGATATGAAGGACACTCAAGTAAACTTAGAGTAATCATTAACTATGAAAAATGCATAATGCTTCCTACCTAGACTAGTATTCCTAATAGGTCCAATTAAGTCTATATGGATAAGTTGAAGAGGTCTAGATATACTTACAACATTTTTTGCTTTGAAGGGAGTTTGATGTTGCTTCCCCATTTAGCAAGGTCTACATGTCTTGTCCTTTGAGAATTTTAGCTTGGGAAGACCTTCCACTAGTTATCCTTTAGATAGGTTGTGTAGGAGTTTCATGCTAACATGACCAAGTCTTTTATGCCAAAGATAACCTTCATTACTAAGAGATACAAGACACTTGAAAGATTGGTTAGTCAAATTGTCTAAGTCAATTAGGTAAGTATTACCCCTCCTTTCACCTTTAAAGATTACCTTTAATCCATTAGGGTGGTAACCCAACATTATCTAGGGTCAAAGGTGACTTTATTACCTTTATCACATAATTGACTTATACTTAACAAATTATGTTGTAAACCATCAACTAAAGGAACATTGTCAATAAGTGAACAACCATTCTTATCAATTATTCCAATGCCAATTACCTTACCCTTGGCATTATTCCCAAAAGTGACATTGCCACTTTCCTTCTCTTTTATGTCTATGAATAGCTTTTTGTTGCCCATCATATGCTTCAAGCATCCACTATCCATATGTCAATCATTATCTTCATTGGTGGTTGTCATACATTCCTACACACCAAAAATAAATCACTTTTGTTTAGGTACCTAAGCATACTTAGGTCCCTGAGGGTTAGGTCTTGAAAGGTCCTCTAATTTAATATAAGTCTTCTTAATATAGCAAAAAGTATTTATGTGACCAAACTTCATACAATAGTGACGTTGGAGCTTAGACTTGCAAGTCTTTCTCATATGTAAAACTTTAGTATGAGTAGGGGGGGCCTTTTCATACCATGATGGTGAGAATGTTAGCATGTGCAAGAATAATTGGTAGTAGAAGTGAATTTTTTATGTGTTAGGGCGAGCCTTGAGATGCCTTCCCCTTACCCTTAGGCATAGGTGGCTTATTGTTAGAAGCACTCTTCCTCTTAATTACCTTAATGTTAAATATTTGAAGTGTTGAAGCTCTAATAAAAGTAGTGACAAGGGGTGTAAATGAAGAGGAGGCTCTATTGAAGCCTAGAATGTCTTGCTATGGGAGGTCTTTAAGATATAATTAATGTATCTAAAGCTTTCTTCCCTTTGTGAAACTTATAAATAGAATTTCTAAGCTCAATTACCTCTCCTTTTACAGTATTATTTTTCTTTATCAAGGAATTTAGAGAATAAGATGATTTAGTAAGATTCTCAATAGATTTTTTGAGTTCTTCATTTGAAGTCCTCAACTCACTTACAAGCTAATTTAATGAGTTGAACTCATTTTCTAGTTTTAAGTAGTTGTTTTTGTAAGTTTTCATTTATGACTTGTACTTGTCACATCTCAAAGTAAGAGCTTCTAAGAGCTCATCATCTACATCATCATATGTATCATAGTTTTCACTATAATGGTGTGAAGAACTTACCTCATTAGAAGAGTCATCTTGTGTCATGAAACATAGATTTGTTATTTCCTCATTTTCATCCTCCTCACTAGAGTTGTCATCCCAAGTGGCTTTGAAGCTTTTCTTGTTTTCTTTGTCCCCTTTCTTTTTTTTTTCAGCTTGGAGAAACCATATTTGATGTTGCCTTGCTTGCCACACTTATAGCATGTTACTTCATTCTTCTTTTCTTTGAGGTTGAGAGATGTCTTCTTGAAGTTCCTTTTATCCTTATGTCTTCTTATTAGCTCCTTGTTCATCTAAAAAGCATGGCTAGCTCCTCCTCTTCTTTTTCACTATCATCATCACTTGAGATAGCTTCTACTTTTTTATCTTTGGTTGAGGATTTAAGGGCCAAGGTCATCTTTATTATTTGTCATTCTTATCCCCTTGCCCTTTTATCTTCTACATATCCTCATCCTTTTCAAGGTTAGGTCATGAGCAAGAAGCTTGCCTATGAGGACATTTATTGGCACCTTTCCTATTTTTTGATTTGACTTTTGAATGCCATACACCCTTACACCAAACTTTTCAAGAGGTAAAGATTTGAATATTTTAGTGTTTACCTCATGATTGGTGAGCAATCTTTTAAATTTCTTCATGATTAATGAGTACTCCTTCAAATTTATTTATATTTGTAACGATGGATAGGAGTCTATTCATCATATTGATGATGTTTTCATTGTCTTTCATAATGAATAGCTCTCATTCTATCACATACATCTCTAATCTGCTAGGCTATACCAAGGTTATGTCTTCATGATAGTTCTTCAAAGCTTTCCATATTCCATGAGCAGTGAGGCGGTGTTGTACTCTTTCAATCTCCTCCATTGACAAAGAGCTAAGAAGGATTGTCATTTCTCTTTGGTTCCTTCCATTTGATCTTCTATGAGCTTCTACCCATTCCTCCCTTAGGATTAACTCTTTACTTCTATCAACCACCTCGGTAGGAGGTTTCCATTCTTTTGCAACTATATCCTAAAGGTCCACCACATTATTGTTCAAATATATCTCCATTCTATACTTCCAATGCGTATAATCGGATCCATTAAAGTATGGCTTAAGATGGTAATAGATTCTTTGTTGTGCCATTTCTCTTTACTCACACAATTAAGGGTCTTAATGAGACCTTGCTCTAATACCTTTTATTGGCCTTTGAACACCAAGAAAGGGGGTTGAATTGGTGGTAAATTTAAAAATTAGGGGGAAGTTAATAAAAGATGGATATAGAATAAGTAGGAGAAGAGATGGAGACACAATATTTTATAGTGGTTCAAGTGTTAATTAACCTTACATCCACTACCTACTTTTTCACAATTGAGCATTCTACTAACTCTAAATGGTGTTTCCAAACTCACACTAAACTTATACACTTTGTGGTTTATGGCTCACACATAACTTTACAACATAAAAACCTCTTAAATGTTTCCCAGAGGCTTACACTTAACCTATTACAAGATTTTTACAACTAGGCTAACTCTCAAACCTAATTACAATGGTGTTTAACGCTTATGCCCAACAATACTAACTAGCATACAAATAATTAAAGATTAAGAAACAAAATTGCAAGAGTTTGGTTATATTCAATGTTATTCTTTTGCATCATGTCTATTTGGTAGACTATTTATAGGCAATAATCACTAAAAAGACATTATAAAGAAACTATATCTAAATCTCTAAAACATGTTAGGCAGATATTGCATTAAATTCCTATCAAACACATTTCACAGTCATGACTGATCATTCGAGGTCATTATTTCTCTTTTTGCACTAGATTTGCTAAAATCGCGGTAGAAAACCTCATTTGTATCCAACGACTAGTTCATGTGGCATGTTATCGTTAGTCTTTTAAGAAAAATAATTGTTGTGTTCTTTCGACCAAATAAAAATTACAGTCATGAGCTATCTTCCTTTTGGACATGATTGGCACCATGAATCCATCTATTTGATAAGGAGAAGTTACTTCAATAAGATGTGGTCCTGAAGACTATTTCACCCTTATGAATTTTGATATGTTAATGATTATCTTGAACTCTTGGCAAGCTCTGGTTATGGACTTGGTTCCATCCAGGCAACTTTAAAAGTTGCATCATGATTCTTAATGTGATGTTCACCGTGAATTCGACTATTTAAACTTCATAATGCTTAAGACTTAGACTACCATTCAACTTCTAATGCAAACCTATCCTAAAAATTGTAAAAACAACACTTAAAAATGATGTTAGAGCATGTCAATCTATATTGTCAAGATCAAAAAAGAGTTTTGACTTAAGTTTAACCAATCTAGTCCAATAATTTTTATCTAGAAACTAAATAATTAAGATGTGGTATAAATTAATAGCATAATGAAAATAAACTAACAACTGAATAGCCAAAAGATAAAAGTAATTAAGATAGAAAACCTTATGATAAAATACCTAAGATACTTGATCTCACAAATGGAAAATCATGAAATCATTGATCATTCAATGATATGGTGAATTAAGAATTGTAACTATCAATTGTCTCTCCCATAATTAAAGCTCTCTCTCAAGTAGTCACTTAATAGGTAACCATTTTTCTAGATCTATCTCTTGATATGAAGTAGAAATGGGTTACCTCATTAGTTCTAGTAATCCTTTAAGTGATAGCAATGGATTAAATATGTATCTCTACTTATCAATTAACCTAAGGGAAATGATTTTAGATATATTTCAATTTATAATCTCTCCATCTATAATGAAACATGAGTCATATAATTGATGGTTAAGTAATCACAAGCATTAAGATCAAGAATCATTTACTAGCAAAAGAACAAAATCCTAACATAGTCATTGAAATCATAAGTCTATCAATGATCATTGATTGCTACATCAAGGTCCTAGATCAAAAGATCTAGCCTAATATACTAATAAAGCAAGACAAATCCAAAAGCAATTATTTCATCTTAACAAAGAAAATAAGAAATAAGAAAAGGAAAGATGAAATCTCCTAATTGTCTTTATAGATCTTCTCTTTTTCTTCCTTCTTTTATCCAATGGTCTCTTAAACCTTGCACTTGATCTTATGTTGTAGTGTGTTTTTCCTTGTTTTCTTCTCTTAAAAATTACTTCTTTTCACTCTTCCAACGTTTCTTTAGAAAACCCTATGAGTTGGTTTTAAATAGTCCTTAAAAAGAGCTAAAACATAGGCTAAAAAGTAGGATCCAACATGCCTAGGTCATAGCCTGCGACTTTAGTTATAAGCACAACACCTAAAATTGTTCCTAAAGCCATAACCTGCAATTCTAGTCATGGGTGTTATAGCAGGCTTATTCTTTCATGCATCTAAATGTCCAAATTAGTCCATGAATTGTTATCCATGCCTATTTTCATCCTAATTCGCTCCAAACTTGCTAAAAACACCTATAAAACGATCCATATGTGAGAAATAACAAGAAATTATCCAAAATAAATTAATTTAAATGTAAATTAACCCTAAATCAAACTAAAATCTCATTAAATATCCATGCACAAATTAAACTTAATAACCTCTTGTATTAATATTATAGATGGACTCAAAATTATTGTTTCAGGATTTAAGACATAAAGACCATTTGATAAATGAGAATAGCAAGATTTAGGACATAAAGACCATTTGATAGATAAGAATAACCATAAAGCATATCATCATAAGAAATTGAGCATTTATTATTCTTAATAATAAATTCAAAACCTTTCATGTCCAAACAAGAAATTGAAATAATGTTCCTACTTAAAATAGACGCATAATAATAATTATTCAATGTCAAAATAATTCCACCAAGCAAAGCTAACTCATAAGCTCCTAGGCTAAGGTAGAAACTCTTGCTTCATTTGCAACTCGTAGATTCACCTCATCCTTAGCCAAAGATATACTCATTTTTACACCCTACACATTATAACAAATGTAAGGTCCACATCCAGCATCTAATACCTATGAAATGGATTCAAAAATAGATAAATTAACCTACATAATATGAATACCCAGAGTAGTAACCTAAACGTCCTTTTTTCTTTTTCAGATTGTCTAAATAGAGCTTCTAATTTATTTTCCAATGGCCTAACTCATTATAGAAATTGCATTGGGCTTAAGGTTATGCTTGGACTTCTTTAAGTTCTTTATAGCATTCATGTTTCCCTTTCCCTTTCCTTTATTTTCCAATACCTTTTGCTTATTGACCATCAGAATGTCCTTGGTGTTATTTTTAATGTTTTGGTCAGCAGTCTTAAGCATCTCATGCAACCTAAAAATAGTTTTTTTCCCTATATTATGCATGTTATAGTTCATGATGAATTCATCATATACATTAGGCAAGAATTGGAGAATGGTGTCAGAAACCAACTCTTGGTTGATGATAAGACTAAGTTTCCACAATTGTTCACATGACCCTTCATCTTCAAAACATAAGGATTGACAAAGCTACCAGCTGCTAACTTACACGAAAGTCCAGCCCTCATGATATTTAACTTTTCAATTCAGGCCTTCTCATGGAACATTTCCTTGAGATGACCTACCATAATATACGCCTTTTTTTTCATCAATTGCTTTTAAAGTTTTAATTTCATACTAGCAAGCATGAGGCAAGTGACATCTAGCGAGTCATTAAGATGCATAATGAGTATGTCTTTAGGCTCTAGGAGCATTAGCAGCAAGCTCTGCGGTCATATGTTGATCTAAGACATATTTATTTCTTTCTTGCTTGAGAATAATTCTCAAGTTTTTAGACTAGTTAAGGAAGTTAGTCCTATCCAATTTATCCTTCTCAAGGATCGATTGTAGTGACAAATTAGAGATGTTTTTCGAAGCCATAATCTTTAACAAAGATATATAAAGTGCACATAGCATTTTAGTGGGGCAAGATCCATATTTCACCTAATTCTAAGTAAGTTTGGCTCATCACTTAAAATTTGGTTATTTAGGTAGGTAACATTTGACCAATTACATCTTAAGTAACTCTTAGATACTTATGGTATATTGACAACATATGTCTCGACATATCCCATCAAGGCCCTAGGTTCAAAACCATTTTGATAACCTAGTTAAGTATAACCATTTCAAACTTATGGATATCCTCATTATCCATCTTGTCTTACTAAGATGGCATAATATACTTTGCTTTAGCAAAATCTAATATTTAGGAATCAAAGTCTTGATAAGTGTTTAAATTATGGTAGGCATTTTCATGACTTAATTTTATTAAGGAAATTTGCCAATTTTTAACTTATTATGCATTTTTATGTTACATCATATATATCACATGCATTGCATCATAAAATCTACACATAATAATAAC
Organism: Omphalea diandra; assembly: GCA_949677035.1. Lineage (NCBI taxonomy): Eukaryota > Viridiplantae > Streptophyta > Magnoliopsida > Malpighiales > Euphorbiaceae > Omphalea > Omphalea diandra. The sequence goes on along the minus strand of CATIWR010306191.1, from coordinate 11,511 downwards.
AAAAAAAAAACATGTCATAGCATGGCCCTTAATTTAAATTGATCTTCACAAGCCAATATGTAGATCAAAAGGTCAATCCTAATGGTGAATCTTTATCTCCATGAATTTTTCTAGGTTGCCATCAACAGTCTCTACCTCATGCCTTGAAGATCACCATCTTGTGACATAAGAATCACCATCTTGTGCCTTGAAGACATCCATTATAAATTGTAATTTATATTATTATAACTTATATTATTTTATTATTACTAAAAAATAAATGGTTACAATAATATAAAAGATACACAGGACATTTTTTAAAAATTACAACCCTTAAAATAAAGAAATAAAAAATCTAATCATATTGGTATAAAGGGGCACACCATGCACCATACAAAATCCAAAATACGCTAAATAGATTATGTTAGGGCAATTAACAATTTATGTGATAAAACCATTTGGGGTCAAGAGGCAACACCCTTTGCAGGGTCCTAAGGGCAACGCCCCTAGCAAGGTTTAAGGGGCAATGCCCCTTGTGGGGGTGTGGGAGCAATAACCTTGAGAGGTAAATAATTTACCCTACTCATTTGAATGAGTTGCTACCTAAATTCCATTAACTTTAATCAGTCATAACATAACTAATTAACCACTTTGTTCAAACATATTGTTCTCATTTAATAATGAAACGAATCGTATGACACCATTTAATATGTTCAAAATAGAATATCACTGATCAACAGTTAATCAATTCATCATGATTAATAAGATGAAAAACAAAATACAAATATCTTGTTAAACTCTATTAATCAAATTAACAACAAGCCACTAAATTATTAAACGTGTTAATAGAATTAACAATACCTAAAATGTTTAATTAGATTAAACCTATAACATATTAATTTTATCAATGCATTTCATTTTTCATGTATATTGACTAAATCACCCTTAAACTATTATGTTTAACACTAAACTTTTGAAACAATTTCCAAACATCGCATCCATGTTCACATATGTAATGCTTATACATAAAACAATGATAAACTCAATTTAATTGAATTCACAAGTGGGTTTAATACCATTATTGGGTTTTGCATAACATGCACAGTAAAAAAACAAAATTTTTCATTGTATAAAACCCATAAGGATCCATGCAATTTGATGAGATTGATAAAAAAAAAAGATGTGAAATTTTACCAATTCAAATAAGAATCACAAATTTGTTAGAAGGTAGAGGGGGGATTTATGCTGATAACACACTACCTCGAGCTTGGAGTTGGATCTAGATGTTAACAAAAGATGAACATCCTTTGTTGATATCCACACAAACAGGCTTTCTCCAAAGTGAGTAGTGTGCTAGCATTAGGGTTTTCATGACTCTCTCTTTACGTGTTTTCTGAAGGTAATGTGAATGCACACTCTCAATATTAGAAACCCTAAAAAAATGTGTATATATCTTTACTATTAAGATATACATGCCAACTATGTATCTTTGGAGATGTATAAGATAATATCCTATTTAGTTTTAACTTTTAAAATAAAATAGATATATAAATAATTTAGATATCCTTAATTATCTTAATCATAAATAGAGAAAGTAGTAAACACAATTTTGCTTTTAGGCATATTTTAAGTGTGTGACCCTATAGGTTCATATAATGATAATAGTGGCCCAAAACCTATTTCTAACCCACAAGTCATAAGGGGGTCTCTATTAATACATTATGACTACTGAAATTATATGAATGTCATTAATCCATCTTAACCTATCTTGCAAATAACACTATAATCATGTTGTCACATCTCATCACAATTGAACATAAGGCATGGATCATGTCATCCTTATATAGTTTAATTATTTTTCGATCTCCTGATGTAAAATGGAATTGTAACCTTCATTAATTCATTTTAGTATGGTCATGCAATCTCTTTAATCTAACTTATCGAGAGGCCTAAAGATATATTTCTCATAAAAATGTGAGGGACAAATTGCTTCTTAATCACTCATATTCCTCTATATTATTTACTTCATGTCTAATATCGGTCTGTATGATCATCTTGTTAAAGATAATGTTGGATAGTATCAAAACATAAAGTTCATCATATTGGAACCCATGGTGATTTTCAAGTTAGAGGATTAAGTTAATATTATTACATGTGAATCACTTATAGCAGTTTATCATAGCGGGTCAATCCAATATAATGTTTCTTAGACATATATTTATGTGTGGACTTAATATCTCATATCCATGGGTAGTAAACCATTGTCATCAATCAAAACACATACTAGTCTCCATTCATTATTATTTTAATAATAATGATTGACTAGGAACTTTAGAGTAAAATTCTCATCACTTAAAGGTTTTACTACAAGTCATAAACTTGATGAACTTAAGTAGAATTAACTATTCATAGAATTCATCATTTAGTCATAAACACAATATAATGAGATATTTAATAAAAATGCAATAATGACATTAATAAAAATATCCATTACAAAAATTAGCCTAGGGTACATAGTTAATGTTATAGGCTTACAAACATATAGTAGTTAAAGTTATGCTTTGGCTTCTAACCCTAAATATAGGATCAAGTGTTATTATCAGCATCATCACAAAGGGACTTTAAGAGAAAGATAGTTTGCATCACATAATTCGGTAAGGCATTCAATTTAACATTATGGTCTTACCTACTCTAAGCATCAGATTTTGGGCCTTAGGATGTAAGCCCGATGATGAAAACTAATGAAAATATACCCTAAGATGCAAGAGGAAATGTAAAGAAAGAAGAATAAAAAGCATTAAGAAACCTTAGATTAAGCCCAAACCTATAAAGCAAAAAGCCCAAACTTGCCAACCCAGGTTTAATGGGATGTACAACCAAGCTCATGGCTATACAAACCAATCATAATAGAGAAAAGGTTCTAGAACTTAGAAACTTAGTGGCCAAGTAGTCTTTTACGGCCAAGACTATAGTTGTACAAATAATACAATAAAACTCTAACACAATGAAGATTCTGGAACATGAACACCTAGCATTCAAATTATTGTATGTCCAACATTAAAGGTTTGTATAGCCAACCAAACATCCTTCAAACCCTAATTTCAAAACCTTCATAGTCCTGTCTATTGTGAGTCATAAATATCATACAAATAGAACCATTTTAGCTCTAGTGTCTATTATGAGTCATAAATGTCATATAAATAGAACCATTTTAGCTCTAGTGCACCCTTTTTTCTCTATAAATGCCACCCATTTAAAGAGAAAAATAGAGGCTTAGATAACCCTAGGCAAACTTTGCCAAATTCTTACCATAAATATCCCTCAAAATGCAGAAACCCTAACTTTAATTCATCAACACTAAGATCCAAGGTAGACAAGGCTTTTACACTTCACTTTTGAACATTCCCATTGCATTTTGGCAGACTGGATAGATTTATATAGTTTGTATAAACTACATTGTAGGCTGTACAAACAACCAGTTGGTCTGTATAGCTAACTTTGACTATGGACAGACCGTAAACTCCATTTTTTTTCCCACTCAAATTTCTCCATATTTAGGCATTATTTTTGTGATATTTAAGAGTTCCATTGATAGAATAAGTGGAAGTTTTATGAACTAAGACCCATATTCATTCAAATGGTAGAACAATGACCAAGCTTAAGGTTTCTTTTATGATTTTCATACTTTGAGACTTTACATTAATTCATCTTATGCATTATTGAACATTTAGGTTTTTATTTTGATTTCATTTTAACCATGATCAAGTAAGGAATTCCCTATTCCTAGGACCTTGAGAGACTTATTATAGTCATTGTTATTTTGGTCATATCTTCATGTATATTACTAGACATAACCTTTGGCCTAATTTCCACCCTTTCTTGATTAGCATTCTAACCCATTAAATGGTTAGTGATGCTTATGGATGCTAGGCTCTTTAAGAGCAATGAGGAAGAGGGCCCAATAACCCTAAGATCCTTTTTTGCTATGACTTTGCCCTAGGCCATTAATAACCTTTAAGATGCCATTGAATTTCATGTTTATGATTTCTCATGTTACATGATTCATCTATATGCGTGCTTGGTATTCTTGATTTTATCATATGATCATGTTAAGTGGAGATGTTTATGATTATGGGCTTTAAAATATGTTTAGGTTCCTTAACTTAGAGACATGGTAAGATTTTTGCATCAATCTTGTTTTCTTTATTTTTGGTATTATTATCGTTATGATGGCTAGTAACCTATGTTTTCTTACGTATAGGTGCGTATTTGAGTTAGACTACTAATGGTGATCTTGATGATCATTGTTTGGATTAAGTATGCATGATATGGATGATGGATATACATGATTCTCCCTTTGCCATGTTACATGATCCCCTTCCCCTTTAATGTGAATTATAATGATACTTTGATTTAATTGATTAGATTACGCTGCAAACATGTTTAGGGACGTCAATCGAATTAATTAATAACATGGTTAATATGGTAAAAGTGAACCCAAGATACCCAAAGGTCGGATCCCAATATCTGGATGATTTAGGAGTGTCTAACCTCTTCCCCAAATCGTACCCAATTTCGGACTTGATCTCTGATGAGGTAAAGATGAATTGGGCTTTCTCAATTACTTAGCTAGGTTTAGGTTTCAATTTGCTAGAATTCTTATCCTGACCAAAGTTAGTTGGCGATTCCATATCTTTTGGGATCGTACTAATATATTGTCCCATCTTGGTCCCTTATCGACCTCTATTTAGGTAAAAGGGCTTTAAACTTGCATGAGGCCTAAAGGATCTCCCATTGATTCTAACATGAGCCATATGTGGGGTTATTACCAATGAATACCCTCATCCTCTCGATCTCTCCTCCCTTCCACCCCCCCCCCTCCTCCCTCATTGATTGATAAATAGATTGAGTCGCAAATAAGGTTTCATTCGTTTGAGTGCAACTGTGAAATCGAAGCGCTCAGAATATTTGTCTATTTTCCAACTAGCAATCTAAATGATACAAAACATGTTGATAATACTATAATAAAACCCAAATTAATATTAGTTTCTATACCAAGGATACTAATAATTTTAGAAGCTACTTATACTAAATGGGGCAGGAGAAAAACCTAGGACTTGCTAAAATGCACTCGTTAACTAGAGGTTTTAAAAAATTTGGCAAGGCATTACTTAACAACTCTATCATGGTCTTGGGAGGCTTTGATAAAGAGAATCATGTCATCAGTAAATAATAAATGTGAGATTACTGGTCACCTTTTATTCGTTCAAAAAGGCTTTTAACTCCCTTAATGAATATCATCTGTAATTGAATGGGCAAGACATTCAATTCTAAAGATAAAAAAAAAAACTAAGAGGGGATCCCTTTGCCAAATACCACAAAAAGCTCTAAATAACTCAATCTTGGTACCATTAAATTCATATTAATAGAGGTAACACAGGTCATGATGAGTACAATAAGAGTTATAAGGAACTTCACTTGAATCAAAGTATTAGGAAGAAAACTCTAGTTGAAATGATCATAGGCTCTTTCTAAGTCTATTTTCATTACCCCACTCCCTGGCTTATTAGCCTTCACTTATATAGAATGGAGGATTTCCTAGAAAATAACTATGTTGTGTGATATTTGCCTATAGGCAAAAAAAATGCTTTAGTTCTCTCTAGTAATCTTTGGCAAAATATTCCTCACTCCATTAAGTAATTTCTTTGTAATAATCTTATACAAATAATTTTCAAGGTTTAATGGACAGAATTGACTAATTTTTCCAAGAGCAAACAACTTTAGGATAAGGACTACTTGTATGCCTACACAATTCTGAGGCAACTCCCTACCACTCAAAACCTCATTTCCAACTATTCAGTATGCCCATTGATAAAAATACACGATTAGGTCATTGAGCCTCAACACCTTTGTGAGGATCCATATAAAATAGAGATAATACTATTATTATTTTCTTAATTTTATTATACTAATTTTAATTATAATTATTTATATTACTATTTTATTTAATATGAAAAAGTCTAATTACACAATTTTTTGTAAACAATAATGAATTATATTTGTTTTTCACATATGTATTTTTAGTTGTTCAACTAATTGGCTAATCATTCAATAAAAAAAAAATAAGTCTATTGAAAATGTTTATAATATTGTCTATTCAAGTATAACGATGTGATTATAATAATACCACAAAATGTAATAGTATATCATTTTATTATAACCATTTAACATGGAGGAGTCATATTATCTTATAGGGGCGAGCAAATTTTGGTCAAAACTAAATTAACTTACCAAATTAATAAAATTTGATATATTTTGTTTGATTCTTTTATTTATTAAGTTTGGTAAGATCATAAAATTTTAGATTTTTAATTTTATTTGATTTGTATAATTGAGAATTAAATAGATAAAATAAATTGATATTTATAAATTTAAGAAAATCTTTGAGATCTTTTAAATAATTCATCATAACAAAAATGATCCTATATAACTATTTAATTTATCCCCTCATTCATAGTTGTTTCATCTTCCTCTCATATTTTGCGAGCACTTAATTTTTTTCTCCTTATCTACATTTTATTTTCATAATCCGTATCTTCTTTACTTTTTTTAGTTTCATCAAAAATTAACAATTTTTTAAGTTTCAATCAAATAAGAAGAAAATACCAATTTGTTTTTTGAATATAAAAGTTGAATAAGAGATGTTCCACTATTTTTTCTTGGTTTTCTTCTTATCTCTTTAGTTTTTTCTTTTTTTTTTTTTTCTATTGTCCACCTGCTTCTTTCTAGCCTTCTGTCTTTCCTTTTTTTTTTTTTTTTAACTTTTGCCTTTTGTATTTGGTTTGTTTCACTCTTTCTCATATTCAAATTTATTTTTTTCTGGTATCTAATCATCTTAAATACTGCATTTATTTTTAGTTTTTCTTTTTACATTATATATGTCCTTTAATTTTAATTTTTTTTGTTCTTGGTTTGCTTTGACTCTCTCTTCACTGGTGACTAAATAATATTGTTGAGACTTGAGAATAAGTGATTTTAATGGAGTATGAAGAATATTTGAAATTCGGTACAAAACAAAATTAAACTGAGCCAAACTTATTGTTTATTGGCTCTTTTACTATATTTTATTAAATAATCAATTCGATTTGATATAACACATTATGTAATTGGATTAATTTAATTTTAACTTATATCGTAGAATTTGCATTGAATTAACCGAATATTCACTTAATAGTTGATACTAGTATGACTTAATAACACATATAAACAATTATGGACAAGCAACTTGATCATTTTCCACATGTGAAAAGTTACGAAGCAAAAAATTTGTTATAACAATAATCACCTGGCTGAGACCAATAAACATGGAAATTAGACAATTAGATGTAAAGAATTATTCTTGAATCAACATAAATCTGTTGACAATCCTAATTTAAAAACTGGTTCAGCTATCTTTTCGGAATTATTAGTAACAAAGGTTGTGATATCTCCAAATAACAAAAGAATTTGCTAATCACTTTAAATGTAATTAATTATCTATTTTCATAATCTTATTCGTCCTTTTTCAATACCCATTATAATGTAAATATATACCTCTCTTTCTTCTTCCTCTTCATCTCCTATCACCCTAAAAAGATTAAAAAATTAAAGAGATTAATTAAATTTTCTGGGATATCCCTATTTCAGCCATGAGTCTCAATTGTCTTACCTGCCATGACTTGTCGAGAAAAAATTCTAACATAGATGATGATCATAGAAAAATATGTTGCGTAAAAGTAGATAGAAGCTGGTCAGGAAACTTGAGCCCACGACCTTATGAGCATATCGGCAAGACTACATCAGCAATGGTGGTCACAAGGAAGATGAAGAAGGAACATCGTCGTCTATACAGTACAGGAACCGTGGCCCTTAAGAGCAATAGCGAACCAAAGCTGGTGAGGAGCTCTGGGATGAGAAGAGATTGGAGCTTTGAAGATTTAAGAGCTCACAGAGGTGAAAAGAGAGAAGCATGGAGAATATACTAAGTTATGTATGCATATGTTGTATGTTATATTTTTATGAAGCGATTATGAACTTTTTTTTTCTTTCTTTTTTTTTTTTTCCCTACCCTTTCCTTTTCCTCCATTTATTTTGTATTTGGATCCATTCGTTTCATGTATTTTGTATTTTGTTTTTGGTGGACAATGAATGTTTGATGGGTATGCTTTGGAAAATTGCAAGGGATATTATTCAATTTGTTTTGTTTATTTATTTTTATAGACAATTCAATAGACATTAATTTTGTACAAGGTGAACTTTTCATCATTACATTCAGTGTATGCAATGTTGAAGAAATGGGGTAAAAGAATTTATGGTTTAACTGGAATTACAATAACTGAGTGTTGTGCGAGATAATTATAATAATAAATTTTAGATAATTTTATTTTTTATTAAATAATAAAATTAAAATTTTAACTTGTTAATTATGTTTTGAGATAGTTGTAATAAAAATTACCTATTTTTTAATAACATCAATGTTATGTTGCATAATTTTAAAATAAAATTTATTAAATTTGAATGAAATAATTTCTTATAATAAATCAAATAAGTAATATTACGTATTTTATAATTAAAAATAAAATTAATAGATAATTATAAATTATATATACATGTGTGAGATAATTATAACAAAAGATTGTCTATTGATTTATGCTTTCAATTTTGTGCATCATAGTTCTAAGAGAAATTTTGTTAAATTTGAACAAAGTAATATATGATAATTTATTACACTATTATTGGCTTTTGTATACTCAAAATTTTGAATAATCAATGAAATTAATTAAATCTTTTATTTATATTTAAAATTTTTACTTTTTAAGTTTTCTAATTTTCTGTTTAGAAGTTGTTTAAAATTTTATTTTTTAGATTTTTTCATTTATTATTCGTAAATATTTTATTATATGAAATTAGTTTTCTATTTAGAATTTTTATTGTCCATATTTTTCAATTTTCTATTTAGAATGTCTTTTTTATATGACAATTAATTTTTTTAGTTTTTATTTAAATTTTTTTATATGGCAAATAATATAAAATAATGATACATAACTATATTATACACAATTGTTTGACAAATTATAAGCAACTAGTCATAAACTCGTGTGTTACACGGGATAATTATAATAATAAATTTTAACAATTTAATATTTATTTTTATTAAATAATTAGTTAATTAATTAAATGATTAATTTTTATTTTATTAAAAAGTTATCATTAAGTAAATAAACTAATAAAATAAAATTTATAATTATGTATGAAGGTAATTATAACAAAAAATTATTTATTGATTCATACTTTCAATTTTATGGGCACAATTTCAAGATAAAATTTTTTAAATTTGTATAAAATAATTTCTAATAATCAATCAAACAAATAATATTAAAATATTATAATAAAAAATGAAATTAATAGATAAATATAAATTGTATATATGTGTAGATAATTATAACAAAAAATTGTTTATTAATTCATACTTTTAGTCTTTTGTATTTTAATTTTGTGAGAAAATTTATTAAATTTAAACGAAGTAATTCTTGAAAATTTATTACATTAACACTAGCTTTTATATATTCAGAATTTAAAACAATCAATGAAATTAATTTAAATCCGAGTTTTCTATTTAAAATTTTTACTTTTTAGGTTTTTCTAATTTTTTATTTAGAAATTATTTAGAATTTTTATTTTTAGACTTTTCTAATTTCTTATTTATAAATTTTTTGTTAAATTATATTAGCTTTTTATTTAGAATTTTACTATTTAGATTTTGTAATTTTCTATTTAAAATTTTTATAATATGACAGTTTTTAATAATATAATATAAAACAATGACACGTAACTATGTTATAGACTGTTGTCCCTAGGCACCAAGAAGAGGGGTTGAATTAGTGGATATAAATTTTAAAAAACAAAAATAAAGGGAAGAAGATAGAACAATGAAGACACAAAGATTTTATAGTGGTTCGGGCAAAACTGACCCTACGTCCACTCTTCAATCACTCAATTGGGTATTTCACTATATCAATGGTGCTTTTAAGCTCACACCCAACTTATACAATTTGTGTTTTAATGGCTAACACACAACCTTACAACAAAGTGTTTTCTAGGCTAACACAAAACCTCACTCAAGTGTTTCAATAGGCTTACACTTAAAAGTGTTTTTACAGGCTAACACAAAACCTTACAATCTGGTGTTTAATGCTCACACCTAACACTTGTAAAGAAGATGAAGAAAATGAGTAGCAAAAATTGAGAGCTTTTAACACTTGTAATAAATTCCTTTAGCAACATTCTTCATGGTTGTTTGGTGGAGTATTTATAGTCAAACTTCACCAAAGAGACGTTGCATATCAAGGCTCTTCAAATCTTTGAGACATGTTTGACAGATTTTGCATTTAATGCTTGTCAGGATGAAATCGCGGTCGCTATTGCCTTTCGCGGTCGCGAAATCCAAATTCTTCAAGGGAAACCCTGTTTGTGTCTAACGGCTAGTCCACGTGGCAGCTTCTTATTAGTTCACCAAGAAAATATAGTCATTGTTTTTTACCTACTTTCAGAAGTCGCGGTCGCAAGTTTTTTTGCACAAGTCGCGATAGAGGCCGCGAATCCATCTACCAAAGTGGTTAACTTTCTTCCACAAGTATTGCGGTCGCTACCAGCAAGATGTCTCCGCGATTTTTAACTTTCAACAGTCTTCTGAGACACTTGTCAAGCTGTGGTTGTGAACTTGCTTCCCTCTTGAATTTCTTTGAAATTAGCGATCGCGACTCAACCGAGACTTCCACCGCGAATTCATCTGTGTCAATCTGACTTCTTTCTTTTCAAAGGATCGCGACCGAGAATGGCTCTGCGATTTCGCCTGCTTGATTTTCAGCATGTCTTAACATGAGTCGCGAATCCTAGATTGCGGTCACGATTTACATGTCACTTTGAAGTTCATCAACTTCTTCAATTCTTCTTGAGAGATTGATTCAATTCTGCAAGAACAACACTTATTTGCAATATTAGTGATGATCAATCTACTTTGTCAATATCAAAAGAGGTTCTAAACTTAGGATTGATTATCCTAGTTCAACATAGACAATTTATATCCTAAACCCCTGTTCATATTGCAATATGGACCAGAGAAACTAACACGTGCAATAGACAAAGGCGCACAAGCTATTTTTCTTATTTTTTTTTCTTTTTTTATAGATAAAATTTTTATGTGTTTTTATATATTATAATTTTATATATTATATATAATTATGTTAATACAATATATAATTATATTATATTTATTATAATTATATAATTTATATTATTATATATAATTTGTATTATTATAAAATTCATAATTATAAAAATATTTTTAATAACATTTTGTTGGACTAGGATACTTAATCCTATGTTTAAAATCTCTTTTGATCTTGACAAAGTAGATTGATCATCACTAATGTTTCAAATAAGTGTTGTCTTTGCAGAATTGAATCATTTCCTCAAGAAGGAATAAAGAAGTTG
>CATIWR010306179.1:0-10319 GCA_949677035.1 Omphalea diandra | reverse complement strand
ACTGGGCTGTTATGCTATCTGATTATTCATCGGCCCAATAGATGAAAATAAGATTAGATTGGCCCGATTGGATTAACATGCGGCCCAAATCTCTGGGTCCATCGCCAAAATACTAAAAAATACTATTTCTACGGAAAGGATCATTTATGGATGCGAGGAACGCTATAAACATTTCTTTACATACTTTTCATTATATATTTTTAAGTAAATTTTACAGTGATAAATTTTATAATACTATCAAATGATGTGGTTTAATTTAACGATAAATAATAATTTTTATCTAATTCAATAATATTTAATTTTATTTAATCCAATGATGAATAATAACTTTATTTAATCAAACGATGAATTATTAATTATGATATCATAATTTAATAACGTAGACGATATTATAGTCTTTACTATGTGTTTCTAACTTTGAAATGATGTTGAATATATTAGTTGCCAATCTTAGTTTTTAAGTGGCAAAATATATCATTTATTTATATTGAAACTATATAAAAATAAGTATAAGAAAGTCCCCTCAAATAGGTAATTTCAATTGAGATAGCAAAGTGAAGAAGATTTGGAGAAAAAGAAACAAGAAATTCTTGAGAATGAGAGAATGCGGTTCACTTTTATTTTATATTTTTGCTTAAATTTTTTTACTTCAACAAAAGAATATGAGTACTCAAGAATTCTATTCTGCTATGACAGATTTATGGGACCAATTGGCATTAACAAAATTTGTAGAGTTACGAGCATTCGCTCCTTACGTTGCTCGAAGAGAAGAACAACATTTAGTTTAGTTTCTGATGGCTCTCCGTGATGATTTTGAGGGGCTTTGCGGGACAATTTTGCATCAGTATCCACTGCCTTTTGTTGATTCCGTCGTTAGTGAATTATTAGATGAGGAAATACGTTTGAAATCTCATGCAGAAAAAGAACGTTCTCCAATGTCCACTCCATCAGTTTTTGCAACACCATAAAATATCTCCTGTTAATAATCAACCTAGGCTTCAGAAGATAATTGCTCTTGATGAATGTAGTTTCAGTAAGCAAAAAGGTCATTAGAAGGCACATTGTCCTAAATTGTTGAATAAGTGTCAGCAGCAGGTTCAACAGTCGTCTCCGCAACAACAATGATATTCTTCACGAACTTAGCCATGGAGTCTTAGAAACCAATCGTCCTAGTTGTCTTTCAGACCACCTTCTTCCCACACTACAACGGCTGCTCCAACTTTAGATCCTCGTATGATTTGTCATCTTTTCTTTCCCTATTACCTAACTCATCTCTTTCAGTTTTAACTGCTGGTGACACTCCCATGCCTTTAGCAGGTGTTGATTCAATTACTACATCTTGTGTGTCTCTTCCTGATGTATATCAAATTTTTAAATTTACGTTTAATCCTGCTTCTATTGGTTAGTTATTTGATTTTGGTACTTAGTTGGTTTTTCTTCTTCTGATTATTATGTACAGGATCCACAAGCTCACAAATTGATTGGGGCCGATTGTAGGAAAAAAGGACTATATTTTGGATTAGTTCAAAGTACTAACAGTTGCAACATTGGCTTTTAGTGTTGATTTGTCCTCTTTTAGTTTGAGTAGTTCTTTTTCTAGTCTTTATTTATGGCATTCTTGCCTTGGTCATGTTTGCATCTCGCTTACAATTTTTGGCTTCCACATGAGCATTAGAAAAATTGAAAATTTATGATATTTTTTATTGTAGTAGTTGTAAATTGGCTTTGCCTTTGGATAAAAGTGTTTCTCTTTCTCATGCTTCTTTTGATCTTATTCATTTCGATGTATGGGGATCCTTTCTTATAGCAGCAACAAAGGGGGCTGCAATATTATGTTTTGTTTGTTGATGATTATACTCGTTATTATTGGGTTTATATTATAAAATGTCGTTTTGATTTTCTCAGTATTTTTAAAGCCTTTTAGGCTATGATTAAAAATCAACATTCTGCTATTATAAAGTGCTTTAGATGTGATTTGGGTAGGGAGTACACTTTTAGTGACTTTTTAGATTTACTTGTCTCTAATGGAACAATCCATCAAACATCTTGTATAGAAACTTCTCAACAAAATGGTGTTGCTGAAAGAAAATATAGACATCTTGTTGAGATTGTCAATAAGGGTGTGCAAACGGTCAGTTTGGTTAAATCGGTTTGATTTTTTACTAAAATTAGTCAAATCAAAATTTTTATTTTTTAATTGAACCGAACCGAAATTTTTGAAAAAAAAAAACTTGATTTAACTGAAACTTACATAGATACAAACATAACCGAACCTATAAAATTTTAGTTTAGTTCGATTCGACTTAACTAATTTACATGTATTTTAAATTTGATTCAGTTCAAATTGGTTTAATTTAATAATATTTTTAATTTTTTGGATAAAAAATTGAATCAAATTGAAAATTGAAATTTTTGAAATAAAAACTGAACCAAATCAATTTTTATTAAAGAACCAAATCGAACCAACTAAATTAAATCAGTTCGATTGATTTTTCAGTCCGGTTTTGATTTTTGCTCACCCCCTAATTGCTAAATCTTTGTTATTGTCTGCATGTGTTCCAAATGAATTTTAGGGGGGAAACAATTTCGATTGCAACTTATTTGATAAATAGAGTTCCAACGTCACATAATGCTGGTTTGTCTCCTTTTGAGAAGTTGTATGGTCATACTCATAATTATTCTTCTCTACATGTCTTTAGTTCTACTTGTTTTGTCCTTAAACGTAGTAAGTTATCTTCGTGATCTACTATTTGTGTTTTTTGTGGGTTATAGTATAAGTAAAAAAGAATATCGTTGTCTTAATTCAATTAGTCAAAAGTTATATGTTTTTCGTCATGTTTTTTTTCTTGAGCATATATCCTTCTCTTCTATTCCTACTTTTTCTCATAACATGACTCAGGTTGATCTTATTCATATTGATCCCTTCATTGATGAAGCTAATGTTACACTAGTTGATAGTTCGATAGATACTGGTACTTAATTGCTGATACATTAGTCACTTCTTCTCCTCCTAATGTGGACTAACCATCTCCTAAGCCTGTGGTTCCTACTCCTCCACATTTCCTTGTACAAAATTGTAAATCTATGTAACATCCTGATTTTATTTTACTCTTGTTATTCTGCTTTATTTTTCTCTTTCTCAACTTTAGTTCACATTCTTTTTGAGCCTTTATCCTATAAAAATGCAGTTCATGATCCCTTTTGGCAACGTGTTATGGTTGAGGAACTTACTGCTTTACATTGGACATATTTGGCACCTCTACCTCTAGGGAAATGTGCAATGGGTTCTCATTGGGTTTATAAAATCAAAACCAAGTCCAACGGATCTGTTAAGAGGTATAAAACTAGATTAATTGCTAAGATTACTTGCAGGAGTATGGTATAGATTACTAGGAGACTTTCCTTTTGTTGTAAAAATGACTATAGTTTGCACTCTTATTGTAGTTGTCTCTATTCGTCATTGGGATATATCTCAAATGGATGAAAAAAATGTCTTCTTGAATAGGGATCTTCAAGAAGAAGTTTATATGGTTCCTCCTCAAGGTGTTCCTAATCAACCTAATGAGTTTTACAAACTTAGAAAAGCATTGTATGGTCTCAAACAGGCTCCTCAAGCTTGGTATGAGAAGTTCTCTATTGTCATTACCTCACTTGGTTTTCATCCTAGTCATCATGATTCAGTTTTGTTTTTCAGATGTACCTCTTATGGTCATATTTTGCTTTTTTTATATGTTGATGACAAATGATTATTACCGGTGATGATGTTGTTGGGATTGTAGAATTGAAAAGAGAGTTAGCTAGTGTTTTTGGAATGAAGAATTTGGGTCCATTGTGTTGTTTTTTAGGTATTAAAGTTGCTTTTTCTCCATATGGTTTTCCTCTTTTTCAATCTAAGTATATATATGATATAATCAAGTGTGTTTATCTAATTGATTATGAGATTGTTGATACACTTATTGAACTCAATGCTAGATTTTCTACTTATGATGGCTTTCTTTTGCTTGATACTAGTTTATATCACACTATTGTCGACAGTCTAGTCTATCTTACTATCATTCTTCCTTATATTACTTATGTTGTGCATATTGTTAGCCAGTTTGTTACTTCACCAATCATAATTCACTAGGCTACTACTATTTGTATTTTGAGGTATCTTCGGGGTGCTCAGTTTCAAAGTATATTATTTTCATATACATTGTCCTTAGAGCAGCGAGCTTATTCTAATGCTGATTGGGATTGGGTTAGTGATCCTACAGATTAGAAGTCCACTACTGATTTTTGTATCTTTCTAGGTGATCCTCTTATTTCTTGGAAGAGCAAGATATTGTCTCTAGGTCTTCCATCGAGGTTGAGTATCGTGCCATGGCCTTCACTTTTGAGATTTTTGGTTACGTTGATTGCTTATAAATATGGGTGTTTCACTTTCTCATCCTAGTCCTTTGTATTGTGACAATAAAAGTGTTATTCATATTACACACAATTCTATCTTTCATAAGTGAACCAAATATATTGAGATTGATTGTCATGTTATTCGTCATCATTATCAGCATGGTATTTTGGTGTTACCTTTTGTCTCTTCTTCTATGCTCACTTGTTTACCAAGTCTCATTCGACTTCATGTTTTCATTTTTTATTTGGCAAACTCTAGATGTTTACTTCTATAGCATCGTGAGTTTGAGGGGTTGTTAAATAGCTATTGATGATAGAATTGTCATTTTCTTTTTTATTTTATATATATATATATATATATATATATATATATATATATATATATATATATAAAATAAGAATTAACACTAACTTCTTTTTGTGTTCTCCACTATTTTTTATCAACTCAATCAAAAAAATTGTTTTTTGGTTTCTTTTCAAGGATTGAATGCACACCCTAATCACACTTTAGAGGATGCTTTATATTGGTTATACTTTGATTAAGCATTTGGCTGATGCTTAATTGGGCTTAACACGTCTGGAAATATGCTTCGGGAATGCTAATATTTGAAGAAAGGTGAAAGCATGGGATAAAGGAATACCGCAAGTACTTTAAAAAAGTAATGATAATAAAGTGATGGAAAGAAAACTGGAGAAAACACCTATTTGTTTGTATAGCAGTAATCAGTAGGGCGAATTCACCATTAAATCAATATGAGCCATAGATTTAGTTTTACCTGCTATTTGTAGATACGATGGATTTGTCGTGAGTATGAGTATCATAGAAATTTCCTTTATTTCTTTTTTTATTTTTTATTTTTCTTTCCGAAAGAAAAAAGGAGTAGGCCAAAACATGCGAAAATAATAATCGTCTTTCCACTTTTTTTCCTCAATTCTGAAGAATGGTTCAAAGTTCTAGAACCTTCATAATGTATAATAATTTATTTACTTTTTTTGGAAAATGATATGGTACAATTGAAATGTAGATGAAATCCGTGAATGTATATTTGGGTCGGGTCATGTGTGCGAAACTCCATTTGGAAGACCACTGGAAAATTCTGGCTTTGTATGCAGCTGTCTTCGTGGCTTCCACCAACACTTTTGCTCACTTTCTATTTTTGCACACCGCCTCAAATTTTATGGACTAAACTTAAATTATAATTAGATTTTTAACTAGACAATAATTATTGTATTTTCCAACTTAGCTTTAGATTGTATGTTCCTAAGATTGTTATATTAATACGGTTCTTTGTAAAATGATCTTATATAAGCTTTTCATTATATATATATTTTTTAACTCACACATTGCTAAGAAACACATAATTTATCAAATTTTTAAAAAATCTTTTTCTTTTCTATCTTTAAATTAATCTATATATCTATTCTTTGATTGATATTTTTTTATTTATAGCAATCGGATTGATTCATGTTTTTTAATCTATATATCAAAATTCAATTAATTTCGTCTCTATATATCTTAACTATTTTTTAAAATTTAGTATTGACAATACTTGAGCTTTAAATCTCTAAAATTAATTTAAATAGCTATTATCCCAAATCCTAAAATCTTTTAAAAGCAAACCCTTCTATCATCACTAATTAATAATTAACATGTGTCATTCCTTACTGCGCTTGGACGTCAACGATCACTAGCCAAAAATAATGATTTTTTTTATTTTTTTTGAGACGTTGGCCAGTCAATTTCCTGGTTGTCGGCTCCTACCCCTCCAAATATTCTGTTCTGTCGCTTCGACTGGAATGTAATGCGAGCTCAAGCCATGTCGATGCTTTCTCCGTTATTATCTAGCAATCTTAGGCAAAGATGGAATTTTCTTTTTACTTTTCAGAAGGGTAATAAATTTCTTTTTGTTTTATTTTTTTAATGAAATATTTTTCTTTTTTGTTTTGGCAACTATAAGAAACATCGAAGCTAAGCAAATGAAGCTTAGTCATCAATAATGTGGACAACGAATTTTCTTTTCAAAATAAAAATAATTTAATCGAGAAACTTGCTACCTTCTGTTAGTCAATTTAAATTAATGTTATTTTAATTTGTTTATGGAATAATCAGATTAATTCAATTTAAATATTTAAAAATTTATCTACAAATCAAAATAATTTTTTTCATAAAAAAATTAAAATATAAATAATAAGTGTGATTCGTTCAAAATTGATTCTATGATCAGGACCCGTTTCCTATCTCTAGTCGCTAGCCTATTGGAGCAGAGCCAATTTGCTTTAAAGTTATCGCACAGGACAGGAAGCATTGACATGGTGGAGGCAAAACTAAGAAAGTTCTTGGAGGTTGGCCAGTCCAAACAGACATCCCAACACGTCGTTAGAGGGTTTCAATCTGAAAGAACCAATCAAACACAAGTTGATTGACTTAAAATTTGTGGAAAAAACCATATACGTGGGAGGGAAATATCAAAATATGGGAGCTCCACGAAGAGACTTGTAACCTGTCTTGTTTGAGTTGGAAACCGCTTTTCCAAATATATCTACCAACGCGTTAGACGGGTACAAGCACAACCAAATACGACCTTAAAAGCCAAAGCTCTTCTATATATAGCCCATTGAACCCCCATTTTGTCCTATAAAAACATCTTCCCTCTTTTCGCTCTCTCTCACAAAACCCTTTTTAGTTGTTTTGTGATCAAATCTCTCACAACAAACCAACACAAACATTTCCATTCCATGGCTCATTTCAAGTTGCCATTTCTTCTCTTTCTCTCCTCCCTCTTCTTCCATGCAGCTCTCGGTAAAATTCACATTCTTGGTCCATTTGCTTATTTCTATTAACAATAGGTTCTTTTACGTCAAATCATGACTTGGGTTGTAGTCCAATAGTCTAGTGCCTTCCTGACATCAGGGTTTCAACAGCCTTGATATATATATATATATATTACTTTTGAAAGATTATATTATGGTATACGAGAAAAAAATTGAAATGATATGCGTGGTTTGTGTAGGTGAGATTGTTTGCGAGGATTTGCCAAAGGATGTATGCGCGTTTTCTATAGCATCATCAGGGAAGAGGTGCTTGTTGGAGACGTATACTGCGAGAGACAGGGCGGTGGAGTATCAATGCAGAACATCTGAGGTTGTTGTTGAACGAATGGCGGATTACATAGAGACAGATGAGTGTGTAAAGGCTTGCGGGGTTGATAGAAACTCTGTTGGTATTTCTTCTGATGCACTTCTTGAGCCTCAATTCACTTCCAAGCTTTGCTCCCCAGCTTGCCACCAGAATTGCCCCAACATTGTCGACCTTTACTTTAATTTGGCCGCTGGTGAAGGTAATTGACATTTTACTTATCACTTGTTCATGTCCTTTAATTGACTTTTTTTTGAAAAAAAAGAATAATAATATTTGATTAATTGGGTCTAGATAATATATTAACAATCGTGATTATATTGCTTAACCATTTAATAATGCATGTGAAATTGGTGCAAAGCAAAAACAACGTAAGGTTAATTATTCATGTTCCTTCCTCTTCAGTTAGGTCATATTTCATTTGTATTCCTGGTCCAAAAGGGGGGAAAAAGAAAGTGTTTGTTGAGATTTGAATAGAATTAGCAACCTTTATAATATAACCAAAAATTAATTAAAAAAGAAATATAATATAGCAATGGAACAACATGTTTTATTTTTATATTAAAAAAACCCCATCTTGTTTTATACATTCTCACCTTATAGTTTCATTATGTCATGTTGGAATGTTTGGTTATCATTTTTAGCTCTAGACCATTTTGAGGGTCAAGATTTTCATCATCATTAAACAATATTGGAGATTTTGAGTTGCTCAAACTATCAAACATAAAAGGTGCATTAATGAAGTAGAGAAATATTCAAATTATATATATATATATATATATATTCTCAATTTTACATTAAATTATTGTGTACAAAGAAATATATGGCAATTCATAAATATATGAAATTATTTTGAAAATATGAAAAATATATTGAACTACCTACTTTTTTTTTAATAAACATTTATGCTTTTGCTTTCTCCAGTTTATTTAGATCTTTTTAGTGCTTTACTTGTATTGCACTTACTTTACCTTCAATCAAAGAATTGTTCTTTCTGATTGAAAATCGCACTGTGTCTGCTTTATGATTAATTATATATTCCAAGTGCAACGATTTGGGATAGAATCTAATAACGTGTTTGGACTTTGGACACGTATATGCAGGTGCATTTTTGCCTGACCTGTGCGCTGCATCTCGCACCAACCCCCACCGTTCGATGATTCAGCTGATGAGCTCTGGCGCAGCCCCTGGTCCTATTGCCAGCGAGTCATCAACATCTTCTGTAGTTGTACCTGCTTCAGCTCCCATGTAATTGATTGATGATCTGATCGGCATTAATCATTTTCATTCGAAATTTATTAATTAGTGCTAAGATCATTAATTAATACTTAAATTTGATTAGAATTAGGCAACTTGAGATTTTTCCATTTGTTGGTGTTGGATTTGTTGAGCATTGTTGTTGTTATTATTATTATTATTATTATTATTATTATTTTGTATGTACTGTTGAAGGGTTTTGTTTTATTCCCATTTTATAAAGCTTCCTTTTTCATGTCATCCAATATGAATAATAATAATATTATTTTTAATCATGAATTTTAAAAATTAAGTATTATTTTGTCAATCTTATGCCATTTTCATACATAAAATTGACTTGATCTTTCAACCAATCAAAAGGTTTGACAAGTCATGCCTGCTCTTCGAACATAGCCCCCAAAATGACAATGTTGTTATTCAATTGCTAGTTTAATTATCAAATATTATCTAATGTATCTGATTGGAAAATACACATGTAAGCAAGCAAGCCCGCACATACATATACACTTAGATGTATAAACCCTAAAGCATTATGTTTAGAAGAGATGATCATAGGGAGTGTCTCACCATCTCCTAAAAAAACATACTTTAGATAACTTGACAATAGTTTTAACTCCAAATTCGGTGCCTGTAAAATAGATGGAAGAAGTTTTACATGAGATGAAAGTAATCTGATATGAGACACATTATGAGGTAAAGCTTTTAAAGAATTTAATTCATAAATAGTGTCTTATAGTGTAGAATTTAGCTCAAAATCTTTTTCATCTTCTTGCAATCCTTTAAGTCCTAAACTATTGTTTAATGCCACCATAATGTATCTTCTGTAAAATATTTAATTATGATATTGTACACAAATTTAGAACACCAAAAATTTTAATAACTGAATGGAAACAAATTACGTACCTGTCTCCGCATTGAATCTCAAATTGTTTTGAGCCATAATTATGAAAGTTGAAATAAACCACTTGAAAAATTTGTCAGAACGGTTGAAAAAAGAAAGCTAGATCTTCCTCTAATTGACCTTCTCAAAGACGGCTACAATGAGCATAACAACTAGGGTTTTCTGTTATGAAGGCAGGAGATGAAACCTAGCATATTTATAATAATTTTAACAGGTTCACCCATCACAAGTCCATGTTAAAATAGGTCTACACTGATTGTCTTCCATATCAGCTCACAAAAGATGTCACAAGCCCATAACTCAATTGATCACATTTTAATTGGGCTTACCCCAAAACAATAAACTATATTATTCAGTCCGTTTTATAAATAATTAAAACCAACTCATAATTAATATTAGCCCACATAACAAAATTTTCAACATTCTCCCACTTGGGCAATATTAATTATGATGTTTTCATATTTTAAGAAATAAAACATTTTCGAAAACGACTCTCGGACTGAATACTTTAAACTCAAGTGTGGCCACACAATTTTTAGAAAACATATAGCTTATTGATAAAGTGACATCTCAAACACAATCCTGTCCACATTAAATTATCAATATCGGATCATGGCAGTAGTTATGCCCCTTATT
>CATIWR010306088.1:0-10360 GCA_949677035.1 Omphalea diandra | reverse complement strand
GAACTAGACCAAGGTAGGTTGACAAAATAGACAGACGTATTCACGGGCCACTTCTCTGCCGCGACCAATTCAAAGAAAGGAAAGTTAGAGTCACAGACAAATTCGCAGTGTAAGTCATGCCTCAGTAGCGACCACGAAATTTGAAGTAACTCAAGAGGGAATCAAGTCCGTAACCACAGCTTGACAAGTGTCCCAACTAATCGTTGAAAGTCAAAAATCGCGATGAAAACTTATTGGTTGTTACCGCAAACCCAAAAGAAGAAGATGAACACTTTTGCAGATGAATTCGCATCCAGAGTCGCGGCCTGTACAAGAGAACTCGCGATTGCTACTTTTTAGAGCAGGTGAAAGACAATGACTATATTTTCCAAGTGAACTAATGAGAAGCTGCTACGTGGACTAGCCATTAGACACAAATGGGGTTTTCTTTATGGAATTTGGATTTCGCGACCGCTAACGAGTAGTAGCAACCGCGAATTAAGAATGTCAAGCATTTAATGCGATAATCTGTGTAGCACACTTTGATGATTTTGTACCAATTTTATTCCAACGTCTCTTTGGTGGGTAGAGGCTATAAATACCTCACCAAACAGATGTAAATGCAAAAGAATTGATAACTTTGTACCCAAACTCTTACAATTTTGCTACTCAATCTTTTCTATTCTTTAAGTCATTGTTGGGTGTGAGCATAAACACCAATTATAACAGGGTATAGTGTGTGCCTGTCAAAACTCTAAGAGAGGTTGTTGTGTGAGCTTGTTAAAACACAAGTGTAAAGGTTATTGTGTGAACCTTCAAAACACAAGTGTAAAAGTTTGGTGTAAGCTTGAAAACACCTTTAAAAGATAGTGGAACACCCAATTTCTAAGAATTGGGGAGTGAAAGTAGGGTTGTTTATACCCAAACCACTATAAATCTTGTATTTCATCTCTATTATTTTCTTTTCTCCCTTTCTTGTTTTAATTTTTATACACTAATTCAACCCCCCTTCTTGGTGCCTAGGGCCAACAGAGTCTGTCTCTGATAATGGCTCATCATTTTGTGATTCATCATCCCCATCGCCAATATCTGTAAATTCTACTGTAATATCATTAAGGGGACCCGATCCATCAAGGCCACTACCAGTGTCAACTTGATGCACAGTCTTATCATCTTATTGAAATGCATCATCCGATGTGGAAGATTGATCTAATTGGTCAGGAACATCTATCATAGATCTGGCTTTGACCTTACACATCACCAACTAATCAGTTTTATCTCGTCTAATGCTCAGATAATTCATATAATGCATATATGCAGCTTGCATTACAAGAATAAAGGGCTTGTACTTGTTAAATTTATGCCTAATATTATCATTAATAAGATTGTATCGTTTATCAATCTTCATCCCATAATTTAAAGTTGGATTAAACTAATCACACTTGAATAGCATAATTCATTTAATAGGCTGAGTTGGGTTCTTTAATTGTAAAATCTCTATCAAATGACCATAATGGTCGCATGATTGATCACTGTGATTAGAGCCCTTTATACAAACACCACTATTTGATGAAAATCTTCTTAAACCATGAGATTCTGTGAAATTTATGTTCATTAACAAAGTACACATTATATGATTTGATTGATCTTAAAGGACCTTATGCGAGATGATATAAGAAATTATTGATGAAGTTCACATATGCCTAATATCACATAGCAAACACATCAGTAAAAGATTATCTATATTTAATACAACAGTTGTAACTTTATAATTTATATTATTTATATTGTATTCATATATTGTTTAAATTATAGAAAATTTTTTGTTAAGCTCTTCATCAACTTCAGCATCAATATTGTCGAGGAAAGATTGCCTTAACATGTTAATGAACATGCTATGACAAGATGGTATATGATTTGAGATAAGAGTGACATATAAAAATGAAATTTAAGTGCAATAACTATAGTGTGGAATGACTTATGTTATATTTGGTTGCACTTACGTTATATTTGGTTGCACTTCTTCACAGTTCAGTGAAATATAGGCGTGTGCAGCTTTTATTTGATATCAGACAAATGACTATTAGTTGGATGTTTGTATGCTCGACCAGGATGTTTGAATATAAAGAGATTGCCCTCTACTTTGTTGACATCCCTGCCATTATCATTACGAGGCATCTGTCTCTCCCTTATGTAAATATGAGGCTCAAAGTAATGAGAACAAAAATTTGATGCTTCCTCAACCAAGTATGCATTGCAAATTAAAGCTCCCACCTTATCTTTGACATTCTTCTTTAAACATCTCAAATACCTTTAATATTATTAAAACCCTTAAATTACATTGAATCATGTGAAGTACTATAAAAGCATAAATAAAGATTTAATACCTTTCAAAAACATACATCCACTGATATTGTACTGGTCTGACAACTTTTGCTTCATATGGCAAGTGAACTGGTAGATGTTCCATAGAGTCAAAGAATGCAAGTGGAAAGATACGCTTTAATTTATAAATAATTAATGAAATTTCTTTCTCGAGTCTTTCCATGTCTATAAATGCAATTCTATTGGCTGTTAAATCTTTAAAATATAAGCTCAATTCAGTAAGTTCATGCTAGACATTAGATGGTAAAAGCTCATGAAATGCAATAGGTATTAACCTTTGCATAAAGACATGACAATCATGACTTTTCATTCCAAACATCTTATACTTTCTCATGTCAACACATTGACTTAGATTAGAAACATATCTATTAGGGAACTTGAGATTTTTTACCTATTCACAGATTATTTATTTCCTAGCTTTATCTAATGTGTAACAAGCATTAGGATATTTTCTAGTGCAATTCATCCTTCTGCAGTTATGGACGTTGACATATGTCTTTAAGACTTCCTCTGTCTTGGCATTATCTTTGGTTTTGCCTCCGATATTCATGAATGTGTTAAACATATCTTTAAAGACATTTTTCTTAGTGTGCATGACATTGAGGTTATGTCTTATGAGATTTGTGCGCTAGTAAGACAAATCCCAAAAGATGCTACATTTTTTCCAACCATAAGTCTTGCATATTGGACCATTAACACTAGATGCAACAAGTTCAATCACTTTCATTAACCATAAATCCTTAATTTGCTTCAATGTTTCATCCTTTATCCGAATAAGTAGCAAAGTTAAAGTCTCAATCCTATTCTTAAGAAATGAACTTTTATTTCTCCTAAATGACGATCAGGGCTTAAAAGCTTTTTGTGACTATCAAACCAAAATGTTTTTTTGCCTTTAGGAAGTGAAAATGCTTGTGAATGTTTTATATAGTAAAGACATGCTAATTTTCCCATTGTACTCCATCCAGACAATATGGAGTAAGTAGGAAAATCACCGATTGTCCATACGAGCGCAACTCGCAATTGAAAATTATGCTTTTAATATACATCATATGTTTAGATGCCCACCTCCCATAGATATTTTTGTTCTGCAATTACTGGCTATAAAAACACATTTATATTTCATTTTGGGTTACTTGGACCATGTATAACTATAGTAAAAAACATATATGCATCTTTCATACACATCCATGGTGATAAGTTGTATGGAGTTATTATAATTGGCCATGATGAATATTGTTGTTCTGTCTACCCAAAGGGCTTAAAAACATCAGTACAAAGACCCAATCTAACATTTCAACTTTTAATTGCAAACTCTGGATGAGTGCGATTGAAATGCTTTTAGGACTATGAATAAGATGGATGACACATAACGCCATCATCTTGAAGATGCTCATCATGTCATCTCATGTGTTGTTGTTGCGTTAGAAGCATACAATCTTTTGCAATCGTGGACTTAAAGGAAAATAATACATAAAACTTAACTAGAATGTTTGTCTTATTCCTACCTCCCTTCTTATATTTGTGTTCATTGCAAAATTTACTCCTAGCCTTATCACTATCCTGACACCAATATATCATACAAAGATTCTTGTAACAATCAATCTTTTGTACGGGCAATCCCAATCCTTCAACTAACTTCTTAGTATTATAGAAACTATCCACCTTTTAATGATCTTTTAGTAATACCTCACCCAATAATTACATGATATCATCATAACATCTTTCAGAAAAATGGTGCTCATAGTTAATTTATAGACACTTAGCAACCACCGACAACTGTGAATGAGTCTCACATCCTTCATATAATTGCTCATTAACTGCCCTCAGCACGTCATAGAATTTTTATGCATTATGATTTGGGTATTCTTCCATTGTCTCGTGTTCAAACTTCGGAGTAATAGTATCAACAACCATTTGTCGATATAGATTAGTATGATTTGTTTGCATTTTCACTATTTCATTATTATATGGTTCATTATCAGACCTTAAAGGAATAACTGATTCACCATGTCGATTCCAAATGTAATATCCATATATAAATCCTTTTCTCAAAAGATGCAATTTTAATTCATTGACCTCAAGGTACTTTCGATATTGATAAATTTGATAATGGACACCTATTCTTCGATCCATCCATAAATAGGGGTTGACTACATGCATAATCAACAAAAATTTCTATCCCTTCAACAAATGAATAGTTGATGTAGTCATCATCATCCACTTGATTATACATCCACTCTTTATCGCTGCTCATTTCTATCATACAAAAATAATTCTCTTAATTTTTCATCATTAGTATGCATTATTATTTTAAAATATGTCTTAATATATATTAAATTATAAAAATGTAAAACTTGTATTATTGACTAATAATATGTCAAATTATAGTCCATATAATACACAGATTACCAATAATAAAAATATAACTCCCATCTACTAATTACTCTCAATTGCTCTGTAAATTTCACTTAATATATTTTCCCCTATCTTTATTTCTTCAAACAAAAAATTTCCTATTTTTATAAAAGGTCCTATATAACTCCATACACTTAAAAAGCCATTGCATATTAAGTGCACTTTAGCTTCATCATATGTTTGCATATATTGATTAACATACTTAACACGTGGACATAATATTTCCCATTACAAGATGCATTGCGAAATGCAAAATCAAGAAAACCTATAATTCCTGCCTTATATTCATTACTGACCCTAGGTTTATCCATCCAACTTCTGTCCATTTGATAATTTCAAAACAAATCCAAGGAAGTCCTACAAAAAAATTAAAAACAAAATGTCAACAATGAATGTATCTCACAGTTAAAACACGGATAAAATTCAATCATGATTTAAATAAGCAAACAAACCTTCAAAAGAAAAAAAAAAAAAGAAAAAGATCTCCAATAATTGGCAAGTAAAAAATTTTGGAAGGAAATATTACTTTTAGCATTTTATGGACTTAAATAAGCAAACAAACCTTAAAAGCTATCCTTGATATGTGTATTTCTTAAATATACAAACTTGAAAAATCAATACACAATAGATCAAGTTGTGCATTAAAACCAAACCAAAAAAATTCACAAGCACCAATTGTGGGAGTAAAATCAAACTTCAATGGAGTAAAACAAATTCTCAAGTTTTTAAACTCTCAATTCGCACCAGCAGTTGTGCATTAATTATGCTAAAAAATGAGGACAAATATATTGGCTTTATATGACAAACCAGTTCCCAATATTATCAAGTGTAAAAAATCCTACACAAGATATATGTCGATTAGAGAAAGAGAATTTCAGGCTACACGGAAAGAGATAATGAGAGAATCAAAATCCAAACGTAAAGCTAAAATTCTGCAGATTTTGTATAGAAACTTGCTCTTGTTATTTTAGTATAACTCTTTCATATCTCAACTAAATGCTAAACCATTTTACAAGTGATTAGTTAATATTGATATTTACAAGTTTTGTATTTTAAACATTACCAAATTCTAGCTCTAGCCTCATGAAATTGATGGCCAAACTTTCCAAAGAATTCCTGCCCTGTTGCAGCCCCAATTCTTTGAACGCAACTCCCTCATTTCTTAATCAAATGCTATGAAATTTTACAGGTGATTAATTTAAATGTTTTTCTACAACTTTCAAGTTTTAACTTTCTTGAGATTTCAACTCTAACAATTTCAAATTTCAGGTTCAATTTTCTGCAGAATGGTGTTAAAATAGTCCTAGTAATTTTAGTATATCTTCCATAATTCTTCTCCAATTACTACAAAATTTTGCAGGTAGTTAGCGCACATGTTTATCTACAACTTTCATGTTTTGTGTTTTCTAAAATTTCCACTCTAAAAATTTCGGCTCTTCACTTTAAATTTCTGCAGAAAAACAGAATTCTCAAACCTAGTTTTCAGTCACCCATCGATAGCTTTTAGAATAGTAATTTACTCCATTAAAAATTCATATCAGAACCATTACAGAAAGACATATAAACAAATATGACAGCTCTAATATTTTCAATATATCAATACCATTAAAGAAAGACATATAAATAAATATAACAGCTCTAATATTTTCAATTACCCACAAACAAATGATTCATACATTAGAATTTTCAAATAAAAATAATCATAAATTTAATGGAACCAAACTTGTAGCAAAATTAGAAACACTGTTTGACAAATCCCAATATTACCGAAGCAAGTGAACAACTACAATAAACAAATACAAGAATGTCGGAATAGTGATGAAATATTTTCGTAACTAACTACAGACAGATTTTCTATGGAATCTCAAAAATAGCCATGGATTTGTAATTCGTCGCCAAATTCATAGGCAAAATTGCCATAACTTTTGTGCTGACAGTCTAGGGACAAAAATTGTCGTCACTAGACTAGTAAGAGAATTTCCATTTTTAGCGATGAAAATTCCCTTATTAAGCTAGCAAGGGCTATTTCCATCACTAATCTAGCAACCTAATATAGAAAAAATCAAAAAAATGTTAAAATTTATAAGTAATATATATTATTATAAATAATATTAAATAATTGATAAGTATTGATAAAAATATTATAAATATTAAAATATATATAAAAAAATTAAATAACAAAGCATATTATTAATAATATTAAATTATAATATAATATTTTAGATAATATAAAATAACATAGTAATAATATTAATAATCGGACGAGACAAATTTGAGAGTAAAAATACTCGACTTGAGATTAATTTAGCCTCGCTAAAGATCGAGTTTCTCAAATAATAATTGAGTAAGAAGAATTCAAGTGTAAAACATTTGACTCAAGATGCTCAAAAATCTAATCTATATTTGACATATTTACAAGTCAATTGACATAACTCGAATACAACTGGATTTGGAGCTTGATTACACCCTAAATTAAATAATATAAATAATATTAAATTAATCATAATATCATATATGAAATATATAATAATAATATAAATATATAGTATAAATATAATTTTAAGATAATGTAAAATTAATATTAAATTAATAAAATGATAAATTTTTTAAGAATATATATTAGATAAAAATATATTATAATAATATAATATTTGTTATATATATATATATATATATATATATATATATATATATATATCACTAGGCTAGTAGCAGGCTTGGCTGTCGTTAGCTTAGCAATGACCCACGTTCTTGGGTTCAAGCATACAATGTGTCAAACAAGCATAATTTTAAAATTATGTGCTGCATTGATGTGGACAATTAGCGATTTTCTTGCATATTCTATGTTGTTAGGGTGGAGTACAACAAGAAAGTTGGCATGTCCTTATTGCATGAATAAGTCTGATGCTTTTACTCTGCCGAAAGGGGTAAGACATCCTGGTTTGATAACTAACACAAATTCTTACCTGATGACCATCCATTTCATAGGAACAAAATATCATTTCTTAAAAATAGAATCGTGACGACCACTACACCACCAATCTGGACAGGAGATGAGATATTAGCAGAGATAGAGAAATGAGGATTGTAGAAGGTCAATGATATGGATGATTGTGCAATGAATGAACTAATTTCAATAGTAACTGGCTAGAAGAAACAAAACATATTATGGGATTTGCCATATTGGAAAACCAACCTAATTAGGCATAATTTGGAGATGCACATTGAGAAGAATGTTATTGATAATGTGTTTAATACAGTGATGAATTTGGAAGGAAAAACTAATGCCAAAACAAGGGAAGACTTGAAATAATTTTATCGAAGAGCAGAATTAGATTGCGATCCCATAATTGGAAAATATCCTAAAGCATGTTGCACTTTAAGAGATAGGGAAAAATGATTCTATGTGAATGGGTTGAAGGATTGCAATTTCCATATGGATATGTCTCATATATGGGTGCAAAAGCTTAAGTTGTTTGGGTTGAAAAGTCGTAATTGTCATGTGTTCATGCAACAGTTGATACCAATTACATTTCGAGAATTACTTTCAACACATGTTTGGCAAGCTTTAATGGAGTTTAGCCTTTTCTTAAAGGATTTAATTTCAAATGTTATACATGTTGAAGATATGAGATGGCTGAAGCAAGAGATTTCTATTTTTTTATGTAAGCTTGGAACGTATATTTTCCTTAAGCTTCTTTGATTATGTGGAACATCTCCCAATTTATCTTCCATATGAAGCGAGAATTGTAGGTTCTATTCAATACTAATGGATGTATCCATTCAAAAGGTACCTTCAATAGTTAAAAAATAATGTGTGAAATAAAGCTCAGGTTGAAGGTTCATATTTGGTTGAAGAAGCGTCAACTTTTTGTACGCACTACTTTTAACCCCATATATGATGAGATGCCTAGTATATTCAAACCTGTAGGTCTCCTATTAGGGGAGTTCAAAATAAGAATGCTGACTGATAAAGAATATCATATTGCGCGCATGTACATTCTACCTAACTATGAGGAAGTAGCGCCTTTTATTAAGTAAGAATTCATCTCTATTTCTATTTAACAATGATAATATAGAATTGCATTTGTATATACTAATATCTATTGATTTTTACATATGATGTGAAAGATTTATGTGTCAGGGTTATGACAAACTTACCTAATAGTTGCTGACAATCAAGTTGATGCGTATATGGAGAATGATTACATTTAAGCTTACATAAAATAATTTTGGTCATGAGTATATGTTGATGCATTTGGTTCAATCAATAAGTGAGTATATAAAATGCATGATGAACTTATCATTTCTCAAGTATGTGTAACACAATTTAGTGCTTAGTTGTTAAATTAATATAAATTATAGGCATATAATCGATCAAATAGTGTTACCAACATTTTTATCAAGTATTTGGCAAAAGGTCCATTGCGTAAAGTCGTATCATGGGTATTATGTCAATAGTAACAAATTTCACTCCAGAGCATATGGTTCTAATAAAACAGCTAATAATAATGGGGTTTACGTAAATGACAAATTAGAGTGCTGATGAAAGTGACTACTATGGTTAATTAATTGAAGTTTTGGAGTTAGAGTATCCTGCACTACCTTACAAGAGAACTATTTTATTCAGCTGCGAGTAGTTTGATCCTAGACCAAATATTTGTATGATAGTTCACATATAATAAAACTTGTTGATGTGAACTATAAAATAAGATTCAATAAGTATGAACCACTCATCCTCACGTCACAAGTAACACAGGTGTAGTATGCCATATATCCTAGCTTAAATTGGGACAAGAATGATTGGTGGACTATTTACAAAATAAAAGCTAGATCTATGGTAGAAGTTTCAACTGTCAATAATGAACCTTTCCAAGATGATGACATAGAGATTCATGAAATTGACTTTCAAGTTCAAGATCAACAAATGTGCTTGATTGATCTAACGGGTTCATTTGTTGATATTGACGAGAGTAATAATGAGGACAATGCATCAGAAAATGAAGAATTAGATAATGATGATGATGATATTAATTTAAATAATATCGATAGTGATTAAAGATAGTGTTATCACAACTCTTTTTGTAATTTTCATATTATATTGCTGGAATGTAATTGAATTTCTAAACATACATATTTATATATTTCAAAGGATGTAAGGGAATGATCGATATTATAGGAGTTCATTAGGGTGAGGTTTTACATAAGGTACTAGTCAAGGACAATATGATAGGTCATGTTCTTTGTCACCTTATGTACCACTATCCGATCAGCCCACTTCATTATTTATGACTTCACCAGTTGCAACATCACCTGCATATTCTTTTCCACTATCACCTCTTTCACCACCCGCTACACCTGTACAGTCATTTGCCTATGATACTTTTATTGCATTTGCAGCTAATCCTTCATCATCTCAACGACCGAGAAAATAGGTCATTAGTACGAGGTATGTTGTTAAAATCATCTCATAATATATATATATATATATATATATATATATATATATATATATATATATATATATATATATATGTTTCTTATATAAATATATTTGGTTATATATGTTTTATATATAAAT